>JAYJMF010000084.1:0-19917 GCA_036873715.1 Salvia sclarea
AAAAAATTATTTTCAATAGTTTAGGATATAATTGATAGTAACAAAATAGTTTGGGGTTTAAAGTGATAATTACCCAAAAGAAAAACATGTAAGTGATCGATTTGTTGGACCAGATCTGATTAATTTGGTTAAACTCAATTATATTTGTTTGTGTCGAAGACTCTACGAGTTTTGCCATTCATATTGCACCTTAATTAAATTTGTTTTGTAAAATATTGAAACAATTAAGGGAAAATGAAATTAGAAGGAAGGACCAAGTCAAGTTTGGGAAATGTTTGACCTTGTCAACCAAGCAATGGTAGTTATGGCTCCTAAATTTGGGGAGCAAGCAACAACCACCTCTGAAGTCGGTTGAGGGATCTCAGGCCCATTTCAGATTTGTGGTGGACAAGGTTATCTCCACCTATAAATAGGAGGAGATGCAAAACTACATTTTATTCAAAATTTCGAGTGCAATGTCTCCAGCTTAGAACTTGCATATTGTTGTTGTCATTGTTGGACCTATACCTTCAACATTTAGTCTAAAATTCTCAGTAAATTGTATACTGTGAATTAGAGTTAACATACTTGTAGACTAGGTTGATATTAGCTGTAGAGGACGATTTATGTCCTGTTTTTTACTAGCAACATGTACGACGGATTTAGAAATTGATTCTATATTCGATCGTCAGAGTACAATAGGTTTTGGTTTCCCTAACTGTTGTACTTGATCTTGATTTACGAGTGTAGTGAATTCATTCTACAAGTTAGTCCATAACTTGTAGATAAAAATCATTCATTGTGTGCTTTTTACTTTTTGTTGTTGTTCTTATTTGTTTAACAGAATTGTTGGAACATTGTCTATAACAATATTTCCAACATACTCTGATTTGCTGGAGATTAATATTTGGGAAGGACATTAATTATAAGGCGGTGGCAAAATAAGAACACCTTTCTATTGGGCCGGCAGTGTAGGACAAAACCTTTTGATTTGGACAAATGGAAGACAAATTTTGGCCCTATCAGACTTCTGCTCATGTGCTAAGCATGTGAGGTGCTTATGTGGAGCCCGAAAACGAGTTGGCTGCCACACAGGCGCTCCCCCGCCGCCACCCCTGCACTCGATTACCAGTCGCACCACCGCCGTCCCTTCCCGCGGCGGAGGAGCCACCATCGGCAACAACCCTAACAATTCCCCTTCCTCGCCGCCGATCTCCTCCTCCTACTACCCATCCACGCCGCACATGCTCCTCGCCCTCAGCCACTGCCTCTCTGCCGACGCCAACCACCACTCCCCAATCAACAACCCAAGCTCCACCCCCATGCTCAGCAACGAAATCTCCACCCACCGCCGGCCTCCGCTAATGGAAACGACAATGGATTGAGCTACTCCTCCTCCTCTCTTCCCGCTCCCCCAGCACCCCTCTGGCAATGTCTCCGACTCCTTAAGCTCCTCCTTCATCACCTCCAGCAATCTCAATTCCGCCTCCCTTTTTGGCTCCCTCCCCTCCCTCCAATTCCTCTACCTCGACAACAACATCTTCTCCTTCGTCCCCAATTTTTTCCGACTCCGAGAACTCCGCTGAAAATAGTTACTCGCAATTATCGAGTTCGTAATTAGGGTACAACTGGGGGATAATTAATTCCAAGGCCGCCGGCCACCACCGGCTTTGCGGCTAACAGAAGCATCAAAACTCTGAAATCATAGGAAGAAGAAGAGGATGAAGAGGAGGAGGAAGAAGAAGGAGATGAAGAAGTTGAAGAGGAGAAGAATCGAAAACCAAGTCGTGGCAGTGGATAACAAATTTAGTACTAGTAATAACCACACGAGAAGAGCATGAATCGCTCTTCGTCGATCTCTACGTGTTGCCGGAGTGCTCCACCGTGTTTCGCGACGGGATACTACAGAGAGTGGCGGAGCAAAGGCGGCAGGGATTTTTTTTTTTTTTAAATTTTTGTTGGTTTTGTATTTTTGTTTAATTATTAAAAAAATGTCATGGGTGTGAAACGCGACATGTGGCAGCCAGCTAAACTTCGGGCTCTACATAATCACCTCTCACGTGCTTAGCACGTGAGCAAAAGTCTGATCGGGCCAAAATTTGTCCTCCATTTGTCCAAATTCAAAGGTTTTATTCTACATTGCCGGCCTGACAAAAATGTGTCCTTATTTTGCCACCGCCATATAGTTAATGTCCTTTTCAAATATTAATCTCGATTTGGTGGGAAGCAAAAATTTTCAATATTTATAATAACTTGATTGTGGTTCAATTTTTCGACTTGTAACAATTATTAATGGCACAATTAAATCAGTTTAAGGGTGAGAATTGGGCATCGGGCATTGGGCACTTCCCGGCCCGATCCGAATCCCATCGGGAAACGAGATCCCGATTTCCCGAATTTAACGGGACCGGGACGGGATCGGGACTTAACATTTCGGGGAAACGGGTATCGGGATATCCTGTTTCCCGAACGGGATATCCCAATTTCCCGATTTTATGTATTGAATTTTAATTTTTAAATTTATTTTTATATTTAGATTTTTAATTTTTTATTTTTGTTAATACCTAAAATCTCTATTTCCCTAATTTATTTTTTTCTTCTTGCTGCTGAACATAACTGAGAGAGATACCCTTCTTCCACAATCTGCTCCCTCGGTGCGGCGCCCACCCTTCCGCCTCCTACCGCCCGCCCTTCCGCGGTCCGGCCTCCTCGCCGGCGACTGAAACACCAAAGCCGCAACACATCTCAACTCTCACAGAACAGACGCAACCCTCCGCGGATAAAGCCCTAGTTCCCGCCTCTGCCCCAATCGACGCCTTCTTTGCCTCAGGTTAGAGTAGTATATGCATTGAAATCTTGTTTATTTCTTGTATATGAAAATTAATGGAGTAGTATATGATTTGAAATCTTATGATGCAAGGAAAATTTATTATTTATTTGTATAGTGGATTAGTATATGCTGATTAGTATATGATTTGCCAATTTTTTTTTTAAAAAAATTGTGATAATTTTAGGAATTTATTGTCCCGTTCGGAACTTTCGGGAAATTTGGGCATCTCGGGAATATCGGGCTTCGGGATGGGTCGGGACGGGAAATGAATTTTTTCAATTTCGGGCTTCGGGATATCCCGTTTTCCCGATGGGGCTAGGGATGGGTATGACAAATTACCTATTTTCGGGTATCGGGAATTCGGGATTCGGGACGGGAGTCCCGATCCTGTCCCGATTCTCACCCCTAAATCAGTTCAATCTATGGTTTCCTACTTTGAAAACTGAACTACACTAGATTAAAACCCAACTTACATAACCGGGAAAAAAAAAACGAACTTGCATAGTTGTCAAGACCAACTTACATAACCGAAAAAGATTAAAAGCGTTTGATTTTAATTTTGTCGATTTTTGCATACTATCGTCACAAACTTACCTTTCTAATAATTAAAGTTGTCATTTTAGCTGTCTCTATTTGAAATGCGTTATATATTTGGATTTCTCACCTAATTACACTATACTAATTTAACTTAATTAAAATAAACTAAATCTCAGATTAGTTGAGTTTAAACAAATTAAGTTAAGCTTATTTATTTTATAATTTTCAGTTAAAACAGATTATTTCACGTTCAAAAATATTTCGAGTAATGGTTCTTTTACGCCTTCGACACCAAGCTGAATCTCAGTCGTCGATAGATCTTCTAATCAACGGCTCCACTCCGCAATCCGCGCCCTCGACATTAATATCAAAGCGGAACTTTATTCCAAAAGTGCCGCCAACTACTACAATCCAGACCGTCCAAACGGTCCACCTCATCAACGGCTCATATCACGATCCGCGTCCAAAATAATCAGCCAATCACATATCACCATCTCCTAACTATATAAATCCCCCTTCCGCCATTCAACATTTCAACGCAAAATCAAAATCCAATTTTATCCCCAAAAAGAAAATTCCTCAACACACAAACAGCAATGGCACCAAAGGCAGAGAAGAAGCCAGCTGAGAAGAAGCCTGCCGCCGAGAAGGCTCCAGCGGCGGAGAAGGCGCCGGCCGAGAAGAAGCCGAAGGCCGGGAAGAAGCTGCCGAAGGACGCCGCCGCCGGCGACAAGAAGAAGAAGAGGAATAAGAAGAGCGTGGAGACCTACAAGATCTACATCTTCAAGGTGCTGAAGCAGGTGCATCCTGACATCGGGATCTCGAGCAAGGCGATGGGGATCATGAACAGCTTCATCAACGATATCTTCGAGAAATTGGCGCAGGAGGCGGCGCGGCTCGCTCGCTACAATAAGAAGCCGACGATTACCTCTCGGGAGATCCAGACCGCCGTGAGATTGGTGCTTCCCGGTGAATTGGCGAAGCACGCCGTGTCGGAGGGGACCAAGGCGGTGACGAAGTTCACTAGTTCTTGAATTAGTTGAAATTAGGGCTTTTGTTGATTGGGATTTTTCTGCGTTTAGTTTGGGATGCTTTAGTTAGGGTTGATTTTGATTGTATGGCTCTGTTTCTGTTGTTGCTCTATCCCCCCCACCCCAAATCGTGAATATAAAATATATTAACCTTTTCTCATTGATGTTCTTCTTTAACTTATTATTTATTTATTGGTTCATATTGTGAAATTAATTATAGAAAAAAAAAACAGTGTGCAAATGTCAAATGACATTTGTGCCAATGATATTTTTCCCAATTTGGAACCAAATTGTAGATGGAAAACATGTCATTTATACAAGCATTAGCTATGAGTCGCCTTTACTCATTAAATATGTGGCATTATGTTAACAACTACTAATAATAATTTCATAATACTAGTAGCCTCGAAAAAATAAAAGAATAATGTGCTACTGTAGTAAAAATTGTAAAATACTGTACTTTTTTTGGGCCAATCACTTTTCAAAGTAACTAATTTTGCTTTAAATTTAACTTAAAAAAGCTCAAACTTAGTTCTAAAATTTTTAGAGGAAAGATATATCGCAAGTGTAAGAATTTACTACATACCTTCACAAATAAAGGACTCAGTATGTTTCTTAATTTCTATTTTAAATTTGATATGTATTTGGTCCAATTAATATACAGTACTAATAAATGTTATACATAATATAGTGAGTAGTATATAGATTGGAACTATTTTTAAAATCCCGCAGGCTGCAGTTTGGAAAATAAAAGGAATAAATAAACCCTCCATATATAACAAATACTATGTCGCACCAGAATTGAACATAGAAACAATGAAATTTATCTACCAAAGTCTAGATTAAAATACCACTAGGAAACTTGCGCTTTTGCTACTCCATGAAACAATATTTCATTTTTTAGTAGAATTGCGCCTTCTTTTTAGCAGAATTGAGGCTTTGAAGATTGAGCAGCAGCTCATCCGAGTCCAAATAGATCTTGTTGTTTGAAGTTGCAATTGTTTCTGAGATTTCCTTAGACGCTTCGATCCTCCGTAGCGCGATGAATGCCGGATTTTTCGCTATGGCTTTGCCGATCAGCTCCGCGCTCGTTGCCTCTCCCTGAGTTCACAAAAATCGGGACGTGAGCACCGTATATACACGTGTGGATAACGCGAGAATAGAAGATGATTTTTTTTTTTTACCTGAGCTCGAACAATAGTAAATTGCTTCTCTTGCTCGGCCAATTCGACAATGTACCTTGCCCTCTCGGCCTCCTGGGAAGCTATCTGCTTGGCTTCGATTGCAGCGGCAAACTCCTTCCCGAAGGTCAAGCAGGTGATGGACACGTCATCTAGCACGATATTGAAGTTGGCGGCTCTTTCTTTCAATGTCTCGCGTATTTCACTACTCACTTTCTGCATAGATAAACAAACTTAATATATTAAACATGCAACAACTTCTAATATATATATTTTTTTGGCATTGATTCACCATTTCTATCGAAAGGTTTTTTGCATTAATATTGAGTTTAACTAATATGAAGGGATTGCTACCTCATTGAATTAGTTTAATTTCTTTCTTTTAATGGGTTGATTGATAAATTCTCTACCAACATGTCTACATTTTAACTTCAACAGCACATTTTATATTAGTTTCTCCTAGTGTACCTTTTTTCTATATTAATATAATAATACTATTGTCCGTTTATAGATTAGTCAAAGTTAGGTGAAATTGTTACCGAATGATTTACCTATCAAATACACACAAACAAAAAACTAGTACCTTGTAAATTTGTGTTGACATCAATTAGTATTATAATATAATGCAGTAAGTATAACAAACAACTGGATTTAAAAAAAAATAAAAAAATTTGTTACCTCTCTTTGGGAGAGAAGTTCACTAGCATTGTATTGAGCAACCACAGCTTTGACAGTCTCATCAACAACAGAAGGCAGGATTCTCTCTTTGTAGTCTACACCAAGCCTTCTATAAATAGTAGGTAATTCATCCGCGACCGGACGACTTAGAACCCTAACATTAATGTCTACCTGCGAGTAGAAGATACCACGTTTTAAGATATAATAATCAATCATTAGAATATATAAAAATATGCATTTGACATGGTTATATATAAACAAATAAAAATATAGATTGAACCATGCAGAACTCTGTGAATGAATTAAATCACGAATTATATCTCAATAACGAACGTGCTTACCATTTGAAGGTCGCGACTGCCTGATTTGGTCCTGACCTCATATGGTTGTGCTCGGATATCATAAATGATTTTCCTCTGAAGAAACGGTATCTTCAAATGTGTTCCTTCCGGAAATATCTGCACAATTTCTTTTACTTATTTGATATCTTTTTCATTCCCAAAATAAATATAATAATGACAAAAAACTTGTGTAAATCCGGATGTACTATGCATTCGTCCCATTTAAGGGCCCTTTTTAAATCTCTAATTAGGATTTACTAATAATAATTAGGATTTTATAAGGGCTGATGCATAGTGCATCACTTATCGTATCACCTTATCTTGACACAACACAGCATAGCAATTTATAAATTATATAATTAGGCGAGAAATTAATTTATCGAGTAATAATTTATCGAGATGCTATTGTACGATTGATATACCCTGTCATCGAGGCCGGATCGCCGATCAAAAATTAGGGCACGGTGGCCGGGGTTGACGGTGTAGATGGTGGCGCCGTAAAGGGCTAAGCCAAGCGTTGCATAAACTCCCTTTTGAAGTCTCATTATCTTCTTTGGTGGAAGGCTAAGAAGCCATTTGTTAAGGTTTTTGAAGTGCTTTTCCATGTCCATGAAATTCATCTGCAAAAAGTGTAACACTTAGGTAACATTATAAAAAAAATTGCTATACGATCTTTAAAATTGATGTACCAAATTTATAAAAAAATGGGTAAATTTAAATTATAAAAAATGCTAATTACACATACAATATGAAAAAGATGACTATATGCAATGAAATATGTGGTCATTAAAAGTAATGCATTGAATTTGATAAAATTATGAAATATATACAGGAGAAGCATTATATGAAATTAATTAAATAACAAAAACCAACCATTAACTTTAACAGAGTGAAAAAAATTAATAAAAAATGCAACGTAATTGAATAATTGATCTAAGCGATGAAATATTATATTTGTGAAAACACGAGAGAGAAGGATTCGATCAATTCATACCTTAAAATAAAGGAATAGAGAGAATGAGAGAAAGAAGGAGGCGAGAGATTTATTAGAGAGAGAAGAATATAAAAGTGAGAGGGTTCTTATAGTAGTTGGTTTCTTGCACAAGGGGTACATTTGTTTTGTTTCCTTGTTTTTAGATTAATTAACAGCCTAAAAAAATATTAAAACTATGCCTAAAAGATCTTTAAAGTTGCGGTTAAAATCAATAAATTATTTCGAATGTTATTGAGAAATTTGCTAGTGCATACTAGTAAAACCTATGCTTAGTAGGAGTATGCTTTAGTAAATAAAATGATCAGTGATAAATCGACAAATTTTGTTTACAAAGTATGAGTTTTTTTACAATTTAAAAAATTAGTTCGGTTTAATTTTATTAGAATTTAACTAATTAATTAATCATCTGAATTTAAGATGAGAAACAATTCTCCAATGATAGCAAATGGTTATCCATTAAGCGGAAAAATCTCATTGAAATTAAAAAAAAGTTCTCGCTCGGTTAAGAATAAAATAATTAAATTTTAATAAAATCGAACCGGTTAATAAAATTCAATCGAACTAATTTTTTAAATTGCAAAAAAGACCTCTACTTTGTAGGCTAAGTTTGTTAATTAGCTCAAAATAGGAAAAATTAAATAGGAAAAATTTTAACCAGAACTTAATTAAATAGGAAAAATTAAATAGGAAAAGTTTGTTAATTAGCTCAAAATTTTAATGAAATCAATTAAATAGGAAAAATTAGCCATTAACCAGAACTTAACAGAGTGAAGAAAAACAATTACAACGTAATCGATTATAATTTATATATGAGCAAAAAGAGAAGGATTCGATCATTGCATACCTCAAAATAAAAGAAAATAGAGAGAATGAGAGAAAAAAAGAGCAAAGAGATTGATTAGAGAGAGAGAGAGAGAGAGAGAGAGAGAGAGAGAGAGAGAAGGTTTATGTAGGAGTTGATTTCTTGTCCAAGAGGTACGTTTTTCTTCCTTGTTTTTAGATTAAACTCTTCTTGTCCAACAAAAAATATAACTAAAAAAACTATAACCAAAATATTATCTGAAAGTTGGTGTTAAAATCAGTAAATATTTTGGATGTTATTGATAACTATGCTAGTGCATACTAGTAAAACTATACTATATATTTAGTTGCGTAATAAAACAAATAACAATAACAATTCTCCTAAGCGATAATGATTAATGATCAGGCTTGTGTAAAATTGATGCTTGTGTAATTTCTTTTTAATTTCTGATCATAAAATTAAGTGCCTTAAGCTATAGAGTAGATAAGTTATAAAAAAATGAGTAGATAAAATCCACTATAATATTCACATATATGTATTTACATGAAGATATTTAATACAGTATATTTCTTTTGTAATCACTATTAATCATGCTTGAGAGCATATAATAACGAAATGAGTTGCAGATTGATTACATAAAAATAAGAAAATAATTGAAAAATCAAAGCCAATGAGCAAGTTTCGCATGACTCTCCTACCTGCGACAAAACTCAAAAATAAAAAGCGCACCTTCAATTAGAATATGGCTTCAATTTACTCGAAGACAAGTGTAGTAGGCACAAGTTTTAACAAAGAAAAGAAAATTATTTTTATTAATTATATATCTCAATTTATTTTTAAAGCCTGTAAAATTCAAGATTAAATAAGATATTACTCCCTCCGTTCCACGAAGTTTGAAGCGTATTCTTAATCGGACCGTCCCACGAAGTTTGAGGTATATCTTTTTCTGGCAACATTTATCACTTACACAAATTTAAATAATACGGAGTATATATTTTTATCATCAGTTTATACTACTTTTTACTTTTTCTTAAATCTTGTGTCTAAAAGAAACGCCTTCCTCTCATATGATATTGCATCTCAAAGTATAAATCATTTTCGTTGACCACAAGTCAAATCTTAGCAAAGCCAAGCCAATCCAAACTCACGCAGGCTCTGACCCAAATCCCAACCTCTTCTATAGTTTATATAAGTAATAAATAAAAGAGTACATACAAATACGGGTCTCTATATCCATAAATCCTTTTTTAATTCATATAACTGGATTTTATATGTAGTTTTTCTTGTATCGTATAACGAGAAACTGTAAATTATAATTTTGATGTCAAATTTAGTGCAATGCAATTGATTTTCGAATCCAATTGGGTTATCTATAAAATTACATTATTTACGAGAATGTTCTCATTACAAGAACTTGTCATACCATCTCACGAATCAAGACCAATAATATTACTTTTTTGTAATTTTAACTTAAATCACGTGTCACATTTGTAATTAAGTGGTGTTTGGATTCAAATAGTACTATAGTTAACAGATCTCAACCCGAGAGACTCGCTCAAAACTCTGAATTTTCTCATATATACCAAAAGAAACAGATTTGTTCTAATGAGCTTGCAATCTTATCCAATGCTATATCTTTTAATTTTAAAAATCAAGATCTGAACGCAACTTACGCAAATCAAAACCAAGAAACATTAATCTAAACATCCAAGAACGACACAGAAAACTATTAAAATGATTATATTCATTCAGAGGAGTTCATAATCCAAAACCCATCATATCCTAGAGAAGTACTTAACATCAAATAAGCAAACTAACTAAATCGAAAATGCCGCCACATTTATGATAATACTAAATGGCTTAAATCATGATCCCACAACTCTAACTCTGCAGGAAAAGAAGCTTAAATTTGATGTCAAAAGAATGCTATAGCCACCTCTGGAGATTTATTTAGCAGCAGCAAGGTTTTGATCGTGCAGATTAAGCAGCAGCTCGTCCGAGTTCAGGTACACCTTGTTCTTTGAAGATGAAACGGTGCTCGAGATATCCTTTGACGCCTCTATTCTCCTAAGCGTAATGAATGCCGGATTGTTGGCTATAGCTTGACCGATCAGCTGAGCACTCTTCGCCTCTCCCTGGTCCAAAAATGAGAAAATTTTCAGCACAAGCGATGTGGAGCTTGAGCTCGATAAAAATGTATTTGGGTCATACACGCGAGTTTTGAGTAGCAAGGAAAACAGCGTCAAAGAAATAATATGTCGAATAAACTGTTTTACCTGTGCTCTGATTATAGCACTCTGTTTGTCTTGCTCAGCTTTTTCGACCACAAACTTGGCCCTCTCAGCTTCTTGTGCGGCAATCTGTTTAGCTTCGATGGCGTTGGTGAATTCCTTTCCGAAGGTCAGGGAGGTGAGAGAAACATCATCCAGTGCGATGTTGAAGTTGGCAGCTCTCTGCGTCAATATTTGGCGTATTTCCCTACTGACATTCTACATTCATGAAATCAGAATTAGTCCCGTTTTACGTATAATGAAATTCTAGACAACGACCATTCCACAACATCGTAAAGACTACTTGATTCAGTCTCAACACTAATAAATGCTATCACATTACTCATGACTCAAGCAGCAATTTAACATAGTCCAAATAACTTCAAATTCAAATGTGGAACTGTTTTCCTCTGTGAAATAAGGAATGCTTCATTTGTGTACTGTTTCTCCTATTTGATCCTGTTACTGCTATGAGTCAAAATAAGCATGCATTATAAAAACCCTTCATCCAGATTCCAGAGAATCACTAGTCATTACCTCATAGAATGGACATGCTAGATTGATGGAAATTAGTATGGTTTCTCAAACAGAAGGTAGCAACTAAAGAAGCATATATCTGCAATGATTACTCCTCACAAAGAAGTCACAATGAACCTCAACAATCGGCACTTACCTCTCTTTGGGTAATAAGTTGGCTAGCATTGTATTGGGCAACCACAGCTTTTAGAGTCTCATGGATGATTGAAGGCAGGACTCTATCATTGAAGTTCTCACCAAGAGTCCTGTAAATAGAAGGCAACTGGTCTGGAACTGGACGGGTAAGAACCCGAAGGCCAATTTTCACCTGGAAGTAAAAAACATTAGCTAAGCAAGCAGGCAAACAACACTCTCAATCTCTCAAGCCATAGGGATATAGGCGTCAAGAGAATGCCATATTGCTTAATTCTCAAGAACCGAATTTTATTTCTGCAAAACAAAACTATGTCAGATATTCTCCAATTATTTCCCTCTAAAACAGCATACCCTCCCAAATCTACCAATATCTTCCCTAAACCCTGAAGAGAACCATCTCCATAGATATATCTTCTACAAGTTACTATCAGCTATACCAGCAGCCCTTCCTACTTCAGTCTTCAACAAGTGATGATATTAAATCCAACTCATTATGCACAGCGGCTAGAAGATTATTCATTTGATTGTGGAGGAGAGAAAGAGAGAGAGTCCGTGAGGTTCACCATCTGAAGGTCGCGACTGCCAGAGGTGCTCTCCACCAGATGAGGTCGTGCTCGGACGTCGTAAATGATTGGCCTGTCAATCCATGGGATCCTAAAATGTGTTCCTTCAGGGTAGACCTGTACATCGAACATATAAGAAAGATGCACCAGGATCAACGTAGGTCTATAGGTGGCACCAGGATGCATAAGCGGCACTAACGATCCAACACATCAATTCTCAATACATAAAAATATAACGACATTTCTCAAGAAAACGTTATAACTACAAACAAACGAGCACAATAGCTCAAAACGCAACACCACAAACATCAAGCAACAACAGAAATAAATAACCCTAACTATTAACAGGAAACTAAATTATCAGTTATCAGTGGCCACATCAAGCAGAAACATAGCAGTGATTCTGAATGCAATAAAATCAGTTCAAATCAACATTCACCTCATCTATCCCTACACTCTATGGTCATTCTATTGCTCATAACCAACATCACAAATACACAGGCATTAAAAATTTACCAAGCACGAATTAAAAACCAAAACTAAATCCAGTCCAACTGATTAGGAGAAATGAAGACCTGATCCTTGACCCCACCAATACGACTGAAAACAATCGCACGGTGCCCTCCCTCGACATTGTAGAGACCTTGACTGAGTCCGTAGGTACCTATAATCGAAAGAAGGCCCGCACCGATCAACTTACCAACTCCAGGTGGAATTGGAATATTGCCACCCGCCATAGTCGTCCTCTAAATCACTGCAAACAAACAAATCATGAGACGAGGTTTCAAATAATCCGCCTGAAATTGCAACTGAATGTACCGAAATCTCTGAAAACGAAACGAGTATAATGACTTCATCAGATTATCAAACAAAAACAGGTCAAATTTCACATAATTTTCCAAAAATCGCAGAAATCATAGTTTACACTGATCTCTGTTCTTCCGATCGCTTACACTGTGGATGTAGTGATCTCTGTTTTTCCGATCGACGGAAGATGTACGCAACCGATTACAAAACTTATTTCAGTATCAGAAAAGCATGGGAAATAAACAAATCCAAACGTGGAAAAATGCAGCTAAAGTAAACACGGTGTGTATTTTCATAGCTAGAAAGTATTTACGGTGCAAAAATTAAAGAGATTACTATCTGTATACCTTCAGAAATGAAAAGCAAAGGAATATTGCTAGAAAGTATTTACGGTGCAAAAATTAAAGAGATTACTATCTGTATACCTTCAGAAATGAAAAGCGAAGGAATATTGAGAGAAAAAGATGGCGAATAGTAGCAAGGGGAAGAGGGTTTTAAGTCGGAAACTAAAGTCTTGGAGAAGGGGGTTTTGTGCTTTGCTTTTTCTTTTATTAGAAAAAATATTAGCGCAATTTCCTCTTTCTTTTTTCCATTTCCTTTATTTTTGAGTAATTCGTTCTTTTATCTCGCGATTATATTGAATGACAAGATAATGAATGCATTGATATATTGCATCGTTTTTTATTTGTATATTCAAACTCATAGGAGGTTACATAGTCAACAATTTGAAAATCTCACACTATGATATGCTAAATGAATTGAAAGTATAAACTTGTTTACACTTGTTAGTCATAAAACAATCATGTTTTATTTCACAATAGATACATGCAATTTTCCCCCTTTATTAGAGAGAGATCATAATAGATGCACCTTTGATCGATTTAAAGAGTCACATTTTGCTTATTTACGTTACGCCCAACATAAACACACCAAAAGGGATGAATTAGCAACTTTTTTATTTTGAGGTAAAACAACTTCTATTAAACAAATAAAATAGGACGTTAGTTTGTAGTTGTATTTTCAAATCAACATTCGAATAGGTGTAAGTTTAGATTTTTGATGAGTCTATTTGGAATTTCAACACACATCTAATGTTTTTTTAAGAATAGAGAGTTACAGACAATTTATTTCGAAATAGAATATTAAACGATGAATGACACAGAGATAGTGAGTCACACAAACAGACAAAACTCATCGAATTCAAGTATAGTGAGTAATACAACCATCAAAATCAATAAAGAAAAAAGTCATCCTTCTCTATTACCAACGTAATTGAATGATACAATTAACATTTACACATATTTTAATAAATCTTCTACCAGTAACCGTAGTAGAATAAATATTTTAACACAAAACTTCACCAACAAACAGACTCCAAAGCGTAAGCTAAAATCGCGCAACATATATATACAGATTATTATGTAATTACCGTTTCAAAATTAATTAATAATCCAGATAATTAAGAAACAAATTATAAAAATTAGCACCAAAGAAAATCAATATTCGATATTTTGGAGAAAATCGCAACGATTTTATACATCAGCACCGGAAAAAGGGGGAAAAACATTAATACTATTACGACCATAAACCCTAATTCCAAACCAAAAACGCACTAATTCAAGAGCTAGTAAATTTCGTCACCGCCTTGGTCCCCTCAGAGACGGCGTGCTTCGCCAATTCACCGGGAAGCACCAATCTCACGGCGGTCTGGATCTCCCGAGAGGTAATCGTCGGCTTCTTATTGTAGCGAGCGAGCCGCGCCGCCTCCTGCGCCAATTTCTCGAAGATATCGTTGATGAAGCTGTTCATGATCCCCATCGCCTTGCTCGAGATCCCGATGTCAGGATGCACCTGCTTCAGCACCTTGAAGATGTAGATCTTGTAGGTCTCGATGCTCTTTGCGCGCCTCTTCTTCTTGTCGCCGGCGCCGCCCTCCTTCGGCAGCTTCTTCCCGGCCTTCGGCTTCTTCTCCGCCGGGGCCTTCTCGCCCGCTGGGGCCTTCTCCGCCGCCGGCTTCTTCTCCGCTGGCTTTTTCTCCGCCTTCGGTGCCATTTCGGTAGAGAGAGAGTTTTGAGAGAGAGAGAGAGAGAGAGAGAGAGGGAGACGAGATGATTCTAGGTTGTGAAGAGTAGAAAAGTATGAAATGATGGGAGAGGCGATGAGGTGGTGGCGTTTATATTGAGATTAGTGGTGAGAGGTGATTGGGTATAAGGAGATGGCGCGGATCGTGGATATGAACCGTAGATTTGTTTGGCAGTTGACGGTGAAGATCTGATTGAAGAATTAATTTTTCGAGATTTGGGGATTTCAAAATTTTGGTTTGGCGCTGTATTTTGACCTCGCGAGTTTAATGAATATTGCCATTTGCCAATATTGAAGTCATTGTGTGAGTCCAACTTTATATACTTTTAATATTGAATGAATTTTAAATTACAAAAATTTATATTACACTTTTCTCTTGCATTAAATAATAAATATGTAATAGGCAAACCATTAGTGATTAATATAAATTATTATATTATTAAAAATATATTAGTAGTAAATAGACAAGCCAAATTTTTTGCAAGATAAAATTATTTGATAATAAGCATTGATTATTTCGTTAATTTTTACACAATGAGGACTATATGGGAAAAAGGTTCAAATCAAACAAAAATATGGAAACACCACACCTCTCATTTTAGTCACATAACATAATTAAATAGGACTAGCAAAGAACCCGCAAGAAAATACTCAAATTAAAAAAGATATTGTAGAATCAAGATCTCACATGGGCGTATACAATAAGGGCCAATCCATTTTTTTTTATTATTATTATAAAATTTGTAAGAATTCTCAAAACTTATGTCGAGTCCATGCTAAGCCGACACTGTTATAATCAATAATCAAAAGTTAGAGGATGAGGAGGGACTGAAATCGTGGAGAAAGAAAGAAAACATTGACAAATATAGTATTTTTAAATTAAAGTATGACTTAAAATCTATGAATATTGCTAACAATGATGGTTCTTGCTTTCTTGATGTTCCATAAGTGAATCAATTGTTAAATTATTGGAAAATCAATATAAGGTATAACATTAAAGCTCCCTGTCAATAATTTTTTCTGCGTCCGTCACTGATCTCAAAAACGCATAATTGAAAACACAAGAAATTTACGTGATTCAGTTTCTACAAAGCAACCTATAATTAACTACGACGGGGTAAATGGTGGAATACTATTTCAAGAAGAGAAACATATAGTATCTCAAGAAGAGAATAAACATATTACATACATGTAATAATCCTAGGAGAAGCTTGAGAGAGGCTAAGAAGGCGAGGCGGGAGACGGCGGAGACGAGCTCGATGACCCGTGGAGGCACCCGGAGCATGGACAGGGCGGCGAGAGACGAGAGCAGCGCCGCCCGCCAGATCGGCTGCCCGGATGCCGCCAGAGGCTTCGCCACCTAAAGTAGGGTAGTTAACAAGATGATGTTACAACAGTAAAGAGCAATAAACCACTTATCCATTTTGTAAAATATTTAAAAAAAAAAAAAAAAAAAAATCAGAAGAGGAGGAGGAAGTTAAAGTTATGATTTGGGTTGTGTATTATATATAGAGAGATGATTATGCATGTGTAAATTTGTAATAGAGCATTTGATATTTAACGTTAGAAACAGAAAATGAATTATCACGAGATGACTTGTATTGTATTAAGAAAAAAAATTTGATTCTATTGACTTAAACGGGAAACGGATGGGTAGATTTCACAATTGTTTAATCGCATACGTGTTCTATATAATAGAGTTGAATATGGCAGTGAATCATTACTTTTATCAAGGAATAGCTTTACATTTTTTTTTTTTGGGTGATTAACACGATTTATTGGCTTAAAAAGAAAGAAGTGCTCTTGGCGCAATTGATATTCCATTTCCAGTGTCGTTTCTTGTTAAATTTACAAGGTGTAATGCTTTCGTTGGTCATCTTCCTCCCTTCAAATTCACCACAGATACATACATACACTAGAACTTATATATCTATATCTATATAATATGATGATATGGGTAAATATCAATTAATATCTATATTCAAAACAAAACAGAAAATCAAACGTGGACATAATATGAATATAGTATAATGTAAATTAATGAGGCTCGGCCCATGCCCACTGCAATATGATCACTGGCCTTAATCCTAGTGGCCTACCCAAAGGCAGCCTGCATTTAGTCTAACTTATCTTTATCCATTATTATTCAGTTCATAAACTATAAAAAGTTCGAAATTCCTAAATTGTCATAATATTCAAAGTCATATAGAATTGGGTGATTCTATTCATGGCCTTACTCTCCATAGCCCCTTGAATAAAAAATAAAAAAATATACAAATAAAAGTACAATTACGCCCCTTTAGCCACCAAATCGAAATACCAGAAGAAAAGCCTCCATCTGCTTCGTTGCAGCCACCTCCATTAACCCAGCCATGCCAGCTCCCATCACCACAAAAAGAAATAAGAGAAAAAGCATTTTTTTAAGAATTAGCATTTCCAATTAAATTTAATTTTGGAATTAAAATATTTGCAAATTTCTTTTGAATTTGAAATCTTGCAAATCATTCTTTGAGTTTGAGGTGCTTGAGTTTCTGATAAAAGTAATATCAATATATATTTTCTTTTTTAAAAAAAAATCTCATACTGTCTCTATTCAAAGTTAAAAAAATATCACATAAAGAAAATAACGAAGAGAAAATGAAAAAAAGGCTATGTTCTAACTTCTAAAGTCATTGCTCAAGCAACCAAAAACAACACATAGCTGCTAAAAAGTAGAAACACTGGTTGTATCTCAAAATTTGCCGGATGAAGTTTCTGAGAATGAAAAAAGCGTCACTTTTTGTTTCGATTCCATTATTACTTGACCGCGGGAGAAAATAGAGGTTGAGACTTTGTAACCATTCTTGGTCGGGGATTTGTATTTCTTCTGTGCAAGGGATTGGAATTGGAAAATATAATATTTTTATGAGGGCAAAATAGGAAATTCAAATAAATAATTTTATTTAATTAATATTTGGGGGCTATGAAGAGTAAAATGGTGGTTATGTTTAGAATGACCCTTTAGAATTTTCTTAGCATAAAGTATTCTATACTATTGTTGGATTTGATTTGCTCGATATAAGTCTTAATAAATAAATTATCCAACTTATTTACATGTTGGATTGAATAATTTGATCAGTAATGAATATCTTAGCTCATATCCAATCATTTATCAACTCAAATTTGAGTTGATTATGTAAATCGTCCTTCAATTCGTAATGCAAAACTCAAAAGAAAAATACTTCACAAAAATTGTTCTGTTTTTTTAATCTCCTCAGACCTTGAATTTTTGTGATTATTTTGGAATTATGAAGTAATATTTTAATCATAAATTCATAATCCGCCTCCTTAGTTCTATCTTATCAATTAATGTTGTCTATCATATCCAGCCAATATAAGTCTCCTTAATGATATTTCTTCTCATTCTTTAATTTATTTTCCCATTTGTTCAAGCAAAATCCCAACCTATAGTAGTAGGTTACATTGATCAAATTATCAACCACCAAAACAAAGGTGAAATATCAAGCATCCATTGATAAAAACAATGTCATGAGTTTTCCAACAGAATTTACAAAAATTGTTATCATCCCAACAGAATCAATAGATTTTTGCAAAAAAAAATATGTAGAAGCAGACAAAAATGGCTAAAAATATAACATCCCATTCACATATTTTGTTGCGGTTAAATAAATTCCTTCATTTTGTGACATAACTCATGCAAAATCAGTGACAAAGAGCACAAACTAAAACTATTTAAAAACCACGACTATGTTTTGACTCTACTTTCCACTTTCACAAGAGCTCAGCAAATTTAAGTTTCGAAAATATCAAGAACAATTATCATCAAAATCATGCTGAAATCACAGTAAGAGAGAATTCAATGTCTCAACCTCACAAAACTCTGGCTGAATTACTCTATCCATAAACAGACAGAATTTGAGATATAAACCACAAGCAAAAGCTAGAATTATTCAACATCAAATTCAAAATTAGGCATTTCAAAATGAAAATCTAGACATCAAGGGGAAAGTGGCAAAAAAATCCGAAATGATGCAATCACCAAAATACCAATTCTCATTCAAACGAATCGCAACTACCACATTTTATACAATCGGAAACGAGAATTAAACTAGCAACCGCTTAAATTCCAAATCAATTAATACCAGAGAAGCTACAATGGCGGCAAAACCCTAGGGCACCGCTCAAGAGCTCGTGAATTTCGTCACCGCCTTGGTCCCCTCCGAGACGGCGTGCTTCGCCAATTCACCGGGAAGCACCAATCTCACGGCGGTCTGGATCTCCCGCGAGGTAATCGTCGGCTTCTTGTTGTAGCGAGCGAGCCGCGCCGCCTCCTGCGCCAATTTCTCGAAAATATCGTTGATGAAGCTGTTCATGATTCCCATCGCCTTGCTCGAGATCCCGATGTCGGGGTGCACCTGCTTCAGCACCTTGAAGATGTAGATCTTGTAGGTCTCAACGCTCTTCTTATTCCTCTTCTTCTTCTTGTCTCCGGAGGCAGCGCCGGCCTCCTTCGGCAGCTTCTTCCCGGCCTTGGGCTTCTTCTCCGCCGGGGATTTCTCGGCGGCCGGCTTCTTCTCGGCGGGCTTCTTCTCTCCCTTGGCCGCCATTGCTGTTGGTGAGTTTGATTGGGGGAAAGAGTGAAGTGTGGGATCGAAACGATTAAGAATCTGAAGAATTGGGAATTTTTTTGCTTTATGGTGAAGTTAGATTTGAGGCGGTTGTTATATAGAGTGAAGAGTGTGTTTTGATTGGTTACTTTAATGTGACGCGGATTGAGATTTGCAGCCGTTCGATGTGAGATCTTGACGGGTGAGATTGATTTGAAAATGGCACGTGAGGGAGGAAACCCTTGTTTTTGACACTCCTTTCGCGGTCGTACAAATTTTGACCCGCTTTGAGAGGGAGGGAAATGTAATCTCATATCTATATATATAACAAAGAGAAACCAACAAAAAAAAAATTCTCAAAAAAATAGCATTTAATGCTTTCATCAATTCTTTTAACAAAGTATTTATTACAAGGGCAAATATCAAATTAAATCCTAAACTATGTGTTTTGTACCAAAAATATCCTGAACTTTCAAGAATATCAATAAAAGACCTAAACTATTGATATTGTACCAAATATATCCTTATTATCATTTTCTACTT
>JAYJMF010000085.1:0-64456 GCA_036873715.1 Salvia sclarea
TAAATCACTAATTTTAACAAAGTTACAAAATTTGCATTGAAATTTTCTATTTAGCTTTTAATAGTATAGATTCTCTTTAAAACTTTAAATTATCATAACTTGTTCATTCGAAATCCATCTTTTATATATTATATATCAAATTGAAGCTCGTAACACGATCTTTAATTTAAGATATATTTTACATATTTTTTATTAATATAATATGATCTATTTTAAGAAAGAATAAAATTTTATGAAACAAAATAAAAATAACTAATTTCTCCTCCACTAATGGAGAGAGGTGTAGGAATCTCCAATTTAGTTTAGTTTAGTTTAATTGATTTAATCTATTTTTATATATATGTAACAAATCATCAATTTGGAAGAAACTATAAAATTTCCATCAAAATTAAAATTGATTTCAAATCAATTTTTCAATTTGACTCCACATTTAAGTATAGTATAGATAAGCACGAATTAAATTGATTGAATTAAGATAAAAGAAGTTAACCGTACGTGCTACGTGGTGTCGGCACTAGGATACAAGTGTCATTACCAATATTCAGCCATATAATATTTTCTTTTTTGAGGTATTCAGACATGTAATATAAAATATGCAATATATGCCAATATGCATAGTTAGGTACACAATCCAAAAAATTTATGTATTGCTAAATTTATGCATTTGTGCTTCCAATGTCAGGCGTCCCCATTCCGAACTTTCCATAAAATATTTTGTTCTCGAACTTTCTGCAAAAATTTGTTCTCGAACTTTCCCTAAAATATTTTGTTCTCGAACTTTCCTAAATATTTTTTTGTTCTCTATTTGTAGAATCTATGAGGAGAGATTCCCGAAATAAAAAATAATAAAAAGAAAAGAATGTATATTTTTTATATATGGGTGGGGGCACAATGATCTTGGCTTGGCTCGACCCTCTATTATTATTTTATTCTTCCATCTAATTATTTAGATGTATAGACTGAAAATGGTTAACAAAGCAACTTTCCAATTTCAAAGCCATTTTATCGATTCATGATTGTACTAATCAATTAGGTCCGATCAAAAAAAAAAAAAAATCAATTAGGATATACAGTTATTTTTTATATTTAATCTTAAGCTTTCAAATTAATAATGAATTAGTAGGACTGATTATTTTAGGGTGCATAACTTATTTTAGCTTCGATTTAATGAATCCAAATAGTTAGCTATAGACATGATGGAACGTAAATTTGTGGGAACAGATGATTTGAGTTACTCTTTCTACATTCCAAATTGGTTAGTAGTTGTAAAATACATTGAGCTAGCGAATTTTTGTTTTGCGACATTTTTAAAAATTTGTAATAGGATACACCAGCTTTCAAATTTTCTATCTTTACTCGTATATTTCAATTTAAAGTTGAGATTTGATGGTCATGATTTTTGTTTTGATGACGAATTCTTCTCAAACCTATTTCTCGACTAACAGTTAAATATTATAGGGAATTCTAAATTTCGATCAAGTTAATAAATGGTGAATGAAAAAGATTCGCATAATAGGATATTAATACAGCTTTCGATTGGCAAACGACGTCGTTTCTATTTAATATATTCCACATTATATATTGCCACTAGGCCCACTAGGTATCATATGTTTGCCTTATCCACATAAGATCAGGAAATTTCATACTAAATTTTACTAGTCATATTGATCAGGAAATTTCGTTGTAAGAAAAATAAGAAATTAAATTTGAAAGTCTGTGTATTTCATTTGAAGTTTTAAAGATTGTACGTCGAATCAAAATTCACTCAAATTTGACATATTTTACACAATTAACCTTTTCCAAATATTCAAATGTCATGTTGGCAGAGGTCATGGCGGTCATTCATGGTATTGTTTTATGCGTTGAGCATGATTTTGGTCTCGTTGAGATTTTCACGGATTCTTTTCTTGCGGCAAGAATTATGGCGGATCCGATGGAAGAGGCTAGCCTCCTCCCCGATGATCTTGGTGATATTGTTCGTAAGGCTAGAGATTGTTTCTTGATAGGAGTTTACCATATGTATAGGTCGGCCAATGTGGTGGCGCATTCACTTGCTCGTAGGGCGGCTGTTGATTCGCAGTCCTCTTACTGGACTGCTAATTTTCCCTCCTGGTTGAGGGATCTTGTTTTAGGTGACATTTCTTGAGTTATAAGATGTTTTTTCCTCAAAAAAACGTGTAATTTGTCGAAATAAACTAGTACAACTAACAAAATACTTCTAGGTGATTAATATTTTTTCTAAATACTTAATATTTCTAAGCCTAAAAAGTTTGCCCAAGGTCCCGTTATCTCACCCCAACCTTAATTTGGTGGAGAGCTAGCCTTACTAGTTTTTCGTTGTTTCATTTTTCAGAGACAATAACATGAGTTGTAAGTTAAATTCTTAATTACCATAATAATATGATCGAAATTGAGTAAATAACTTGTGCTTGAGCAAGAACTTCCTTGGGTCATCAAGAATTGAAATAATGATTATCATATTGTATACATGATATTGATGTGCATTTATTAAATAAAATGGGTGCTTAAAATTAAAATAATCGCAAATAAGGCATCCACTATTACCACTTCCACTTGTACAAGAACTTGACCGGTCCTCACAACACGATAATAATAAGTTAATAACACATGTGATATATATAACCTTAAAATATGCTAATACTTAATTAACGATTGACAACCCTTTGCACTTGGTTTATTCGGGTTTTAGATGTAACCATAAGATTCTATAATAATAATATGTTAATCTAAGTTGTGGGCCGTTTCCCGCGCTATTTAATTATGGCAAGTCCAAATAAGATGATCTCATGAACTTGTCCTCATTTAAATTAAAGAAAGTCGAAAGTTGGATAATTCCATAATTATCCTAGTGGGAATTATTATTCTATTCTGGAATTTCATGGAGAATTGATTACATTCAAGAAGGAATTAGTTTAATACACTTCCATTCTTTTTTAAGGGTAGTGTAAATACTCCCAATTCCTAAATTTACCAAGTATTATAAAAAAAGTTACTCCATAAATCTAAAATCATACTGATAAATATATATTATATGCTTTTTTATCATCTAAGCGTTTGTAGTCCAACGGTTAGGATAATTGCCTTCCAAGCAATAGACCCGGGTTCGACTCCCGGCAAACGCATTTTTATTTTATTTTATTTTCATTTCAATTTAAACTTTGTGAGAAGATATAAAAAGTTGCAGGATTTGGTAATCTCACACATTCCGATGTATTTCTTCATTTAGATGTAATCTCCCTTAATCTGGGTTTACGTTATCCAAATTTATTAATTCTGGGATGAAGTATCTAAAGATTTCTTATCTCACATACTTCGATATATTCCTCTTGTCTCGCTGAATAATTAAAAAAAACTTAGATGACTTACTATTCCTATTTTATATTCCCACAAACTGAAAATCCCCAAACGCGATTTTCTTTCACTAATTCATATTTAAAAACATCGGACGTTGTAATATTTATACTATCATATGATTCCTATGACTCACTTGTTTTGAACAGTATAAGTTACATAAATACAAATCTAGCATTGATTAGCAAACACTTTTCACAGGCCCATATAGTCAAATTTATTATGACAAACTATTATTTTTCTTACAATTATCGATTTTGCTTAATTTATGTTGAAACTGTGGGAATATAAGCCGATAATTGTCTCGAATTTGACATGGACTATCAAGTGAAAACAGTGCACGAAAGTTCTTGGAATCTAATATTGTTATGGGAGCGAAAATTTTCAATGATCCTACTCTTCTTCCAAATACAAAAAAAAAAAAAAAATGTTTACTTGAAGATACTTATTCACAAATTTCCGTTATGTAAATAGAGGAAATGTATTAAGCTGACAGTTCTCATATAATAATAATATAAAAATCGGCTAGTTAATTAAATTAATTAAAAATTAGCAAATTTCTACGTTAAATTGTGTATTTAACTTATCTTAATATATTTCCAATCGACAAGATCCAACTCGTGAAATATCTTATTATTGCGTTGATTTCACGAATTCGCGCAAGCACGTCGTGAAAGCAATGTTAAAACATGACATTTTCACGGGCTGAATCTTGTTATAATCATCAAATGTCATGTTAATTTCTTAATTTCACAAGTTTGCTTTGATAGCTCGTGAATTCGCAGGTGAGAACTATTGAACTGCTTGTTTTATACAACAAAATTTCATCCGGCTAACAGGTTATATAAAATTGCAAGATTGGTTACTTTTTATTTTTTTTATCTTAAAAATAAATATTTTAATAATTCGTTACTTCAAGTCATAATTTGAGACAAATTTAACTATCAACACTTTGTCATAATACATTCATGATATTAAGAAGATAATGCAGAATAATTATGTTAATCCACCTTTTTGGCCAATCCCATAACAACAGTGGGAGCCACCCCTTCCATCCACGAATCTTCTAGAAGCTTCCTCGCCTCATCTTCCGGCAGCGTCACCGCCGCCACCCTTCCCCCCGCCTCCCGCGGCGCCGGCAGAATCACCACCTGCCCCGCCCCGCCCACCGGCTCCACGTAATACGACGCCCGCAGCGGCGCCGCCCCCTCTTCAAAAACCGCACCATACGCCCCCAAATTCTCCAAATTCACACACACCAAATTCCCGCCGTCAATCATCGCCGGCGGAGGATTAATCATTTCCCTCTCCAACCACTCGATCACCTCCATAACCCCATCGCCGCCCATCCCCACCGCCGCCTCTTTAATCGCCGCCGTCGCCACTCCCGCCGCCGCCTTGAACACCATGCAGCTGCCGAAGAAGCCGCCCTCCAACCCCAGCGCCGCGCGCGCGTCGAAACATATCGAGAGCCCCACCGCCGGCGCCGGCGCCGGCGCCACCGCGCTCTTGATGGCGCTGATGCGGGCCCACAGGAGCGCGGCGAGGGCGTCGAAGGGGGCGGCGCCGCCCGCCGCGGCGGCGCAGCGCGCCACGGCTTCTTGGGAGAAGTGGAGGGTGATGGTGGCGGAGGATTTTTTCGAGGGCGCCGGTGGCGGTGGGATGCATGCGCCGCCTTGGGTGGCGGACTTGTAGTGCTCGGTGGAGGTGGGATTGGCGGCGGGTTCTTGTCGTGGGCGGGAGGGAAGGGGGCGGAAGACGGGGCGGGGGGCGGTTTGGGCGGCCCCGAGGGTCGCGTCCGCCCACGCCTTGATCAGCATCGTGGCGGAGGCGGGGTCCGATAGCATGTGTGAGCAGCTCAGCCCGATGGCGAGGCCGCCGCACTCGAATTCGGTTACCTGCCGAGGGCATTTTCGACATTACGAAAATGAGACGAGGGACGGATGCAGAAAAATAGTTTATAATAGATTGTTTTTGCTTAAATTGATAATATACTAAATATTCCGTCTGTCCACCAAAAGTTAGTTCAATTTCAATGATGAAATTGTATTAGAACGTTTTTTACACTAACAAAGCCTAATTCAATGTTCTCGTGAAAATGATGTGGAACAATAGATAAGGGTAAAATAGAAAAAATGGCCACAAATTATACTCCCTCCATCGCTGCTTAGTGTGCATAATTACCTTTTTTCATCTGTTCTTGTGTTAAAAGTACTTATTTTCACTTCTCTTTATGAATATGTGAATTCGTGGAATGTTGTAAAATTAAGGGTAGTAAAAGTGACTTCTTTTCTTATCATTCTTACTTTCCACTGTTAAAGTGATTGCTTTACTACTTAACAAATAGTAAAAAAAAAATTGGCTGAGGGTTGCAGTTGGCAACCAACCTGGACATAAAAGGTAGACCAGAAATATGGTTTGTGGAACATCTCCTCCCAATGCACTAGCATCAGCTCCTTCTCTCTATCCACATTTTGCAGCCATTCTTGGACAGTTCCATTGACCCTGGCCTCCACCATTCTGACGCCGGCGTCGTTGCATTTCACGGTCCAATGCCCCTCCGGCGTCCTCACCAGCCGGCCAAGCACGGGCGGGAATGCAGAGAGGGTGTCGGAGATGGATTCCCTGAGCTTCATGGTGAGTTCCCCCGGCCTCCGCCTCGTGGGGAGGCTGTAGTACATCACTATTCGGATATGCTTCCCTTCCATGATCCGGTCTAGGACCGACAAAGGGCTGAATCTCCCTGGCTCCACGGGCTTCGTGCTGATCACGGTTCGTTTGCAGATCAAGCTCACTTCCCCCATTCTTGATGTGTGTGTGTGTGTGTGTGTATGGAGATGGTGTGTGTTTTGTTGTTTATATCATGTGGGGAGGGAAAGAAAATGATGAACCCCTTGATTTATGGGAAATGGATTTCTTATGGTTTGTGTTAGTTCAATATGAGGGGAGGTTTCTGCCTCATGATCTTTATGTTTTCCAATATGAGGGGAGGTTAAGATACTTTCCTTAAATGACATCACCATGTGTTAGTGTATACGCCTATACACGTTTGTCATTTATGTTGTGTGTCATCTTTCGTTCTTAAGTATTCAGTGTGAACAAAATTAGTCAGTTTACCGAATCTAGGGAAATAAGAATTATATTTGCGGCGATTTTATCTCCATTGTTGATGAAGATTCAAGATTATTCTTTCCTTAAGTGATACGGTTGCTTGCATGAAGGTTTAGGGTTTATCTCAAGAAACCTTATATATATTGGAGATCGTCTTGGTGCCAGGGTTGGCATCTCCACTCACAAGTAAAGCTTCTGCTTCGTTAAGTATTGATCTTACAATTCTCCTTCGAGTCTTGTAAACATTTGTTCTCTACTGTTCGTAGTTGTAGTGTTCTTGTGTTCTTGAGTCAGATCTTATATCTGGTCTTTTGGGGATTGGGTGTTGTGCGAGGAGTGCGATTTCTCTTACTAACATACCTATTCATAAATTTGTTGTTACTTCATTCAATTACAAATAGACCAATAGAGGTACCTCTTACTAACACACAAGGCTAAAGCTGCAATGAAGCATCACATTCTGTTGCAAGAATGGGAGGGACATGATTGAAATATGGTATATTCCTGAGGTGCAGCACTTTGCTCTCTTCCCGGCTCGCTGCAGCACGATCAAAGAGGCCGCGATCAACGAGGGGCAGGCGTTGTTTTATCCGCCCCATCCTCCGAGAGAACAGAACCTGCTCCGAAGCCACCACCAGCCTAATAGACTGATACTCTTCGATGGCCGGGCTCAGATTCTCCGCCCCCCATTTCTCAAGGCACTTCCCCAACACCGCAGCATCTAGTATCGACATATTCGTGCTCCTCCCTCCATGAGGACTCACGGGGTGAGCTGCATCCCCAATCAAAACGACGTTGTCCCAATAGAGCTGATTAAGTGGCTCGCTGTCGTATATGGCATTCAAGAAAGGCTCATTGGTTTCTCTCATCACTTTCACCAACTCCGGAATCCAGACCTTCTCTGCTGCTGCATACATATCCTCAATCATATCCCTGCTGACCTTCGTTGTGACCGAGTTTCCCTGAAAATTTGGCTCGGGTTGATTGTGATACCAAATCCAATTGACCCTTTGGTTGATCAGCTCGTAGAGAATGGCGTGGCCGTCTGAACCTATGTCGAAGTAGTTGCAATTGCCAAGTTCAGGATAGGCCTTCTTCAGCGCGATCATGGTCTCTGAGCTCTCGTTTTTTGAAAAATCGAGGACCCCTCTCCATGCACAGTAGCCTGAATATCTGTCAAATAAACTGTATCATCTTGTGTTCTTTTATAGAAAAAAAACGTGGCAACAATGGGGAAGTTCGTTGATAAACAAACCTCAGTTTAAGATCTGGAAGAAATGCTTCGCGTATTGAAGAGAGGCAGCCATCGGCTGCAACTAGCAAATCGCCTACTATCTCCACTGTTTCGTTAGTTTGGAGCCGTTTAGCTTGAACTTTGACAGAAGTTTTATCATCGGAAATGGAGAAGGACAAGAAGAAATGACCCCATAGAACGACATCTCGTTGCAAGGAGGTGTAGAGAAGGCTGTGCAGATCAGCCCAGTGCACTGCTCTGAAATTGAAATGCTCATCTCTTGATAGTGTCCAAGTGATTTTCTTGTCGCCATCCGTTGCTTGCTCCTGCAATCAAGTATTCAACCATGAAGCACAAAGATCTTTGCTTTCGACTTCTCTTTGAATTGAAGTGAAGTTTATCACAAGACATCAAAAATAATCTCATACTTGAATTCAATTGAAATATTTCACCTACATGCTCAATAGTCATGGGCAAGCTGAGTTGCTGGAGAAGTTGGGGTTGTTGAGTCCATTTCTCTATGAGTTTCACTGAAACTGCGTCGAGCCCTACTCCAGCACCAGTAGCACAGCCATTCGGAGGAGAGCTCGTTTTCTCGAGCACGACGACATCCCACCCTGCTGAAATCAAGGCGTGCGCACAGGATATCCCGGCTATGCTGCCTCCCATAACCACTGCCTTTGCTTTCCTCCTCGACTCCTTCATCTCGTGTTCTCTCTGTGTGTGGGTGTGGGTGTGGGTGTGGGTGTGGGTGTGGGTGTGTTGTGTGTGTTTATGCTTGAAGGAAGCTTGAAAGCTAGAAAACACAAAGAAAAAGTTAGTAACTAATTCACATTTGAATTAATTTCTAATCCTCTATGATTGTATCATTATGTGTCCTCTAGTTGAGGTGATGGTGACATTCTCTATTTAAATTTTCTTCAAATCCATTGGGATTATTAAAAAAACAATGCTATACAACTACTTGTTCTCTAATCTTCTATTTGTATAACTCTAAATTACATAAAGATGCTCTAGAAATTAAATAGAAACAGAAGAATAGCAGGTTAATTCTCCAACTGTGTAACATGACTCAGAATAGAAGGCATATCTGAGAGGAAAGGCATCTTCTTCTGCTGCAGCTCCTCACAATCCTCCCGGCTCGCTGTCATTGGATCGAAGGGCTGGCGATCGGGAAGATGCAGACCTTGCTTGATATGCCCCAATCTTCGAGAAAACAGGACCTGCTCCGTCGTGACAGGCAGACGGGTGGACTGATATTCTTGAAGAGCTGAGGCTAAATTCTCGACTCCCCACTTCGAGAGGCACTCTCCGAGGACTGCAGCATCCAATATCGACATGTTAGTGCTCCTCAAGCCGTGGGGAGTGGTCGGATGAGCTGCATCTCCGACCAAAACCACGTTGCTCCAAACGATCTGGCCTAGCGGCTCAGAGTCGTATATCACGTTCAAGAAAGGCTCTTCCGTTTCTCGTATGACTCTCACCAGCTCGGGCAGCCAGACGTTCTCCGCTGCTTCGTGCATTTTCTCGATCATATCACTGCTGACTTTCATCGTTACTGAGTTTCCCTGATTCAAATTGGCAATATAATCATCATTAATCACCACCACCATCATCAACATCAACGATCCGGAGAGAGTATACCTTAAGCTGTGGCTCCGGCTGATTCACGTACCAAATCCAATTGATCCGTTTGTTCAACAGCTCGTAAAACACCGAGTGAGTCCCCAACCCTAAGTCGAAATATAAGCATTTCCCGAGATCGGGAAAGGCCTTCTTGAGGCCAAGAATGGTGTCTGAATTCTCATTCCCCTCAAAATCGAGAACCCCTCTCCACGCGCAATAACCTGAATACCTAATCGAACCCGTGATTTAGACGAAGCCAAAAAAACAACCCAAGTTGTTAGCTGAATTATCAACGAACCGATTCACAAACCTCAGTTTATGCTCGGGGAAGAAACTCTGCCGTATTGAAGAGAGACAACCATCAGCTGCCACGAGAAGATCGCCTACGACCTCAATTATCTCTCCAGATTGAGAAGCTTTGGCCTTCACCGTCACGCGATTTTCATCGTCGGAAACGGAGAAGGTGAGAAATGTGTGCCCCCAATTGACTGTCTCCCGAGGCAACGCCTCGTGTAGAAGGGTGTACAGATCAGACCAGAGTGCTGCCCTAAAATTGAAGCTCTCATCTCTTGTTAGCATCCAGTTGATCTTCTTCTCCCCATCAGTTGCTTCATTCTATAACAAATTCATCAATCTTAAACTGAATTTTGAATGATCTCCACATAATATTTCTCTGAATATGAAAACTTCTATTATCCTGAGCCCTAGGCTAATTAAACCTCTCGATTTGAAGCACAATTAACTATCAATTTCAAAAGCTAATAAATCTAATTGATTCAATTTCAGTAAATCGGCGATTTCCTTCATGAAGAACTATAATTGATAATCAAAATTATTGAAAAGCTGGTTTTACCTACTTGATCAATGGTGAGGGGCAATGTGGCGACGTCAAGCTTATGCGGTTGATCGAGCCATGACTTGATGAGTTTCTGCGAGAAAGGATCGAGGCCGAGGCCGGCGCCGGTGGCGCAACCTGTCGCCGCCGGGCAGCTCGTTTTCTCCAGCACCACCACTCCCCAGCCGGCGGCGATCAGCGCGTGCGCGCACGACAGCCCCGCGATGCTGCCGCCGACCACCACAGCCTTCCCCTTCATCTTCAAACGACTGCGTTTTTGTGTTTTGTGTGTTTCTCAATTTCCTTAGCTCAAGAAAAGGAAGTGACGTATGTGAACGAAATTGCTTTATGTGGTCCATTTTTTTTTCTGAAAATATGGAAGAGGATTGCTTTATCCAATTTCTGGTGGTGTTTCTGGACACAAATTACGGCTCATTTGAATTTGCTAACAAAAATTAAAGTGAAGTCGATTTTCCTTTAGAAAAATTCCCAGCTTGTTTGCTATGGTAAAAGAATTTCAGAATCAAACTAGATTGATTCATTGCAAGATTCTACGCCAATAACCACAAGCATCTTTCAAATAGATCAGCTTTCTTACTTTGAATCTGATTGCTATATATATACATATATCCTAATTACAAAGTCGACAGCAATTTAAGTTTCAACAGCAAATGTGAATAATACTATTATTTACATTTACATGTGATGAGCCGTCTACAGAGCTGGCTTAATACGCTACGCCACCGGAAAAGCTATCTCCGTCGTGAAGTACAGACTCCGTCAGCCAGTAACCATCCCAGGAACCACCAACCCTCTGAAAACAGGAGAATTTAGCAGTGATGCTTTGCAGAAGTCCTTGTTTTTCATATTAAAGAGACGAAAGAGTAGCAGAACGAAATAATCGAGCCACGAGGATAAGACAATAGATGACAACACAATCGAAAAATAGAATGGCACCGGAGATGTCAAATTTTAAAACTTTGATGAGTGATTACTTCGTTACAAAATATGAAAATTGATGTGCAACCTTACAATTCTCCCCCAAAATTTGTAGACACAGCTCTGAATATCAATATAAGTTAAATTTGTACAGCATAATGACCATACAATAATTAGCTTCTACCGATGCCACGTCATTAGCAGAAAGAATGGTACAAGGGACAGCATTTGGTAGCATATGGGAAGAAGGGCAAACCTGAATCATAGTAAACTGGAATACTTCTTCTTCTTCAGGTCGAGCACCTCGTACCCACACTCTCTGCTTAAAGCAATTCTGTTCCATCTATGCTGGTCAGTAGAGGAAAACAAGAGTATACTAGGTTTCTAAAAGTGGATGTCTGGAACTGACTAACCTCATCAACATTTAAACTACTCAAGATCTTCCTTTCCCGGTGGCCAAGTAGAACTCGGTAGCTTGAATGATGAAATATCCGCCTAAACCTTTCGAACTGCAACATGAAGAGCTAATGATTAGGAAGAACAGTAACCAGGAGTATTCATAGAACTAATTGAAGACGAAAACCATAATTTGGATTTCTTAATAGATGGCGATGGTTTTAAATACTTTACAAAGTGAAATCTTGGTTTCTTTGGATCAAGAAAATAAAAAACAATAATTGAGTCCAATATTTAGTAACCTAATTGGAACTATAACTCAGTTGTCAGTTCAATATTTAGTAACCTATTTGGATATATTTGCATAAGATACTTGAGTAGGTCATTAGCTACAATTGGAAATTAATATTCATTGCGCGATGTTCTATATCATATATTCATGTATTTATCAAACGGACCACATTATCTAAATCCAAAATATTCTTGGTCTGTATATTTTTGGTATTTCTTGGTTTGGACGGGAGTCGAGATACTAAAAACTGACTCTATTGGTTTGGTTGAAAATAGTCGATCAAACCCAACCAAACCATAACCAACTCTAAGTCTAACTATAATGAAACACCAAAAATTTGGCAGAATAGTTCTTCAGGTTAACATGCTTGCACCATTACTGAAATCTTCTCAACAAAGCATCAGACTTTACTGACCTGACCTAAGTCGAAGAAGGGCCCAAAATAGGTAGATCTTTCGAAGGGATCAAATCCTGCAAACTGTTTTCACATGTCCATTATCTGATGATATCACCCAGGCCAGCTGAAAGCATCGACACAAAATTAAACAGTCAACACTGCATGGAATATATCAAATTACCCTATACATGACTTCAATGCCATAATCGGGCCGAGGTTGGTCATTGAACATCAATGCATCTAACTGGTGTTTAACAGCCTCTTCTGCACTAAACTGCAGCAGTTAAAAGGAGAGAATTCCATCAGCACAATGCAAGATAAATACAGTTCAATATACACTAATTTATTAAGTTCTCAAAATTTGAAATCTACACTCAATCTCGGACCGAAAGATCTTTTCCTACGAGACTCAAGCCTGTAAAACAGATACAAAAACACTTATTAGCAGCTGTGAGTCAGAGAAAAACTACTGAAACACAAGTAGAACTTGTTGTAGGCCAAATGAAAGGGATACATGTAAGAACTTAGCTTATTAAAAGCACAATTAAACTCTTTTCTAATCAATAAAACACAGATGAAGCAGGACAGTGGTTTACACTACAAGCAACTGCACAATAGCATGGATATGATATGCTTCAACTATCTGAATGATCATAGAGAATATAACCGGATGCTTAATAGAATTATTAAGTCTATATTCTAAATTTGATGTATATGCAAATTGGCAGTTAAATCTCAATGCAATTACAGCTATCAAAGAGTCGATCCATCTGAAATTACTAAAACAATGAATGGTACAGATGCAATTTGGAATCTCAACAGCAATCGGCTTCTACGACAACGTATACCGATCAACAACTCCAGAAAAAGAAATTAAGAAAAACGAGAAATTATATAAAAGTTAGACATGCTTGTAGCAGCTGAAAATCAATCAAACTTCTATATTCGATTACTCGTAACAGAATTATCTCCTAAACAATTTCAGCAGTTTACGATTCAGAAAAGGATTAGTCATCAAACAGCAAGCCGCTTCAAATATCGTAAGAAATAGATCAATATAGAGAAATACCAGTCGGCGGAGAAGGAATCCGGTACGTCAGCAGCGCAGGCTCGAAAGCGTAGGCTTAGAGGTTTGGAGGCGTTAAGCTGCGGAGACAGCAGAGATGAGCAGAACGACATCGTTTGGTCCAACCCCAAAATGAACGATTTTCGAGCAGACGAAATATGGCGGGGAGGAAGAAGAACCAGAAAAGTAGTGGTGCTGTTTGTAGCAGTTGCAATTATGCCAAAAAGATTCTTCGCAGAATCATTTTTTCCCTAAATCCGTTTCTATTTACTGTTTCCAATATTTACTACTTAAGCAGTTAAGCCGAAGGCGAATATACTGAGAAATATTTTACTAAGAAAATGAAAAAAAATAAAGTATATGATCTTTTTTCCAATAAAATGAAAAAAATTGTCGAAATTGGTTTAGATTAATAAATCGTGGTTTTTACCGTCGTGAAAATGGTTCAGTGAATTTATGCAGACGCAATTGTTTAGTTGAATTGAATCACTCAATGAACCGCCGCCCTTCTTCTTTCCGTTCACTCGCCGCCGTCGCTGCTGCAGACTCCGCCGCCAACGCCGCCGCCGCTATGTCCTATCGCCCACATGTAAGCGCTTCACTCACTCACACACTCGCCCAGCGCGAATTTAGAGAAAAGCAAAAATAACATAGACATATGCATAGCTGAATTCCCTCCGAGCAATTTATTTTGTGCCTCTTTTATATAAATTCTTTCGATTGAAATCATTAAAATAACAATTGGAAGATTATCGTTCAAGATAGAGCTAATTAACTATCTTAGAGTTCCAATTTCAATGATGCAATGATGAAAATTTTGAAGTAGAGTTAAAATCGGAATTGTTTTTTACAGTTCAGAGGTGGCCGTTCCCAATTCGGGAGAAGCTACTGCGATAGGCCGGTGGGCCCCGCAAACGGTGGCGGCCGGCCGGAATTCGTGTCCGGCGATTCCCACTTCGGTGCGGTTCGAAATGCCAACCGCGGCTTCCGTCCGAGCTACAATGCCGTCCCTCCGCCGCCTCAATACTACGCGACTCCGCAGGGGTATAGACCCGGGCCACGGTTTCAGCGGCCCGGGCCACCTATGGCGCAGGCGGGTCAGCATCCCGGGCCTCGCCCGTTTCAGCGCCCACCGCAGGGAGGGCCAGCTTCTGGAAGCTACCAGCAGTTTAGACCACAGCAAATGCAGCAGCAGTTCAGGCCAAGGGCCACAAAGCCGCCCGATTATAGAGAGTGGGAGTATAGGAAACTGAAAATACCTCCTCATTGTGGTAATTCTTTGATTTAGGTCATTTTCGTGAAATAATTTGTAGTTGAACAATTTGGATCATTAGAAGTTTAATAGGAAATTTTATGAAATGCAGTTTGGTGCTACTTTGGGATTAGCTAACTAACTAGCTTTTCTGTACCTAATTTCTAGCCAAACATCAAAATAGAAGAACTTGAAATTATGTAGTTTTTAGGGAAAAATATGAAGGATTGCAGTCTTATGGGTTCATTCCTCTAATCTTCCAAAAAGAATCAATTTTGTTCTAACTGAAGCTGAGGTATGGATTTAAGAAGTCCTGACATGATCTTAACAAACACTTGTATGATTTATGTCTTCTGTGAAAAGGCAGGATTTGCGCTTGATTGTCTGTATTCTTACTATGTTTGTAATAGTTAGTTGTAGTATCATGCCATTATTTATTTTCCATTTTATGCTGCAACATGTTTCAGTTCACCTTGCATATCTTACTATCTCAATGCAGAGCGATTCACTGTTCTCTCTTACAACATACTGGCTGACTACTTGGCCACTGATCACTGGCAAAAACTTTACTTTCATATTCCTGGCTATATCATGGACTGGAATTGGCGCAAGAAAAATATCATTTTTGAGCTTGGGTTATGGTCAGCTGACATTTTGTGTTTTCAGGTTATCATCCCCATGCTTTTTGTAGAACATGTATTTCAACTTTTGTGATGGCTGAAATTTTTTCTTTAGTAGCTTTGGAAGATGGCACAAAAATACATCTAGGAAAAGAGCATGAGTTTGATAACTTTATAATAGAAAAAGTACTTAAATTTGTTGACTGCAGATTACTTTGTAATCTAATTTATAGCCCATGTTTTGTGCATGTCTTATTACCATAGCCCTAAAATAGTATAACTTCAATTTCCATATGCATAACTTGATTTGCATTTTCATTTGCAAATCCAGGAAGTTGATAGATTCCAAGACATAGAGGCAGAACTGAAGTCGCGTGGATATAATGGAATTTGGAAGGTTACCTCAAAAATTCTTATTTGCACCATTTTTGTTACTTGTAAATTTCTTATTTGCATTAATATTATTCGTAATTTAGTTGTAACTTCAACTCCAGAGTTGTAATTTAGTACTTCTCTTAGAGAACTGCTAGATAATTTTTTTTTATTCACTTTTAGATGCGAACTGGTTATCCTGTTGATGGTTGTGCTATATTTTGGCGTGTTTCAAGGTATGAACTCTCAGTTTATTGCATGCATTTGAAATTGAAGTATCAAGAAGCATTTATTTAGCATTTAGTATTTAATTTTATTAGCTTAACTATTTGTAGATTTGTATAGGTAGTGTTATGTACTTTTGGTTTGACTTCTCCCTTATTAGAGTCAAAATGTGATCCCTGTAAGTGTGAATTGGCATAACGTGTCTAGGTTTAATGGTCTTCATGTTTTTGTCAGGAAACTTAATTAATTTACACATTTACTATAGTCTCCAAGTGGTTGTGACTCGTGAGGTTAATCTTGTACAATCACTACTTCCTATTTAATTTAACTTGAATGCCTTTGTCCAACTGTGAATTGCATAATGACATTAACTTATATACAGAGTCCGCATATCATTCGTCTAAGTAATATAACAAAAGCTTAACTGTAGTTTAATTGGCATGTATTTGTTTCAGCTATAAATTTTGGAATATAAAAAACAAGGCCATTTATGAAATATCACAAGTGAAGTTACTGTGTAATTTTAAATACTCCTATTACTTCCCTTTTTCGTGAACATAGGCTGACATCCTTTGTTGTTTCAGTTTACATTGTTGAAACTTTTACTCAAGGAGTTGTGTAGCTTTGCCTTCCAAAAAATACAAATTTTACTTCATATCTTATGTTGATTTGCTATTTTGGCATTTCCATCTATGGATCATTGTCTCCATCTGCCTGATAACCGCCTGCCACTTATTCCTGAAAGATCTACATAGTCTCAATGAATAAACCTTGCAATGGAATTAATCAAGTGTATTTGTGTTTTAGATTCAAGATGATTTTTGAAGAATCTATTGAATACAATAGGCTTGGCCTTCGGGACAATGTTGCTCAAATATGCGTTTTTGAGGTACACAGTTTCACTTTACTTCTGAGTAAACATCAACTGAGTATCTGAGTACATGATGGTTTCCATGGCAATGTACTGTCGTATTCCTTCATTTACAGTGATTTTGGTTTTGAACAGTCTCTGAATGGGCGGAATAACAGTAGCGGAGCATCTGACCAGTCAACAAGGCAAGTTGTGTTTATCACTTTGGTCTTTTTTTTGGCAGCATTGGTTCCTTGAAACTTTGCCTCATAAGCATAAATCTATAATTATCACCTTTATCATCTTGTGAACATTCACGAGTCCAAGGTTTATGACCAAATTATTGACCAAGAGTATAACCAAAGACAATGAACCCTTTTCTGAAAGTTCTTGATTTAGATATTGTATTAATGTGAGAATTATGATCTCCACCCATCTAGGTGTTAGTTTTCTTATTGATTTTTACTAATTATTACCATGAACAAGTGAGAATATGCATGAAGACATGTGCTGTATCCGGATGATTTAATATCCACGAATCAAGTCAAATGTTGCTGCTAGTAACATGAAAGCTGATATATTATCTGTTTAGTGAACTGCCTACAATACCCGTTGGCTTTAACCCCAAGAACAGAAATATAAGAAGACGAAGAAGAACTGAGTGACTATCATAGAAGATGAACAGTATAAAGATTGTTATGATTGTTGGTGCTTTTGTTATTCTTATAACAATATTGGTTATGCTAAAGTTGGCCAAGATCTTTCTGTTGCAGTTCAGCAAGCTCTAACAGAGTTGTCATTTGCAACATTCATGTGCTTTTCAATCCCAAAAGGGGAGATATTAAGCTTGGACAGGTACAATTGTTATCTCTATGTGTTTCCTTTTCTACATGATGTTATGAAATGTTTGAGCCATCTTGAAAGGCCTGCTTCCGTGTACATATATCATGGATTCGATTTTTCTTGTCAGATAAGGGTCCTTCTTGAAAGGGCAAATGCTGTTTCTAAGCTTTGGAATGATGCTCCCATAGTCCTCTGTGGAGACTTTAACTGCACTCCCGAGGTTGTTTGCTTGTTCTTACAATGGATTATCATGCTCTCTTAATATTTCTTTTTCTTTATGCATCCTTTATAATGTTGGATCTGCATTAACCCTTTATTGGTCTATCACTGAATTTGGATGACCTTCACAACACCTGATTGTTCCTTCAGAGTCCCATGTACAACTTTATCAAACAAAAAGAGGTATTGGCTTTTAATTTCTTTGTACTTTTTGCTTCTTTTCTTGATTATTGCATCCCCAGCAGGTCTGAGACCTTTTCAATATCTTATTGCAGCTAGATCTGTCAGACCTGGCCCGTGATAAGATCTCTGGACAAGCCTCTGCTGAAATAAATCCACAAAGGCCTGCTTATCCCGATTTCCGGTATATTTTTGTGCTGGTTATATGAGTTGCCTTATATGACCGTGATCATCTAAGTTGGCGTGTCTAAGTTGATCGTCATTTAAGTTGGTGTGTCTATTTCTTGATACAGGGCAGGACGTGCTGATAATTTTACCCGGGCTCCGCCAGTCAACTTCAAAAGAGCAGAACAAGGAGATTTATCTTTAGATGCTCAAGAATCGACCAATCCTAACCTTTCAATACACCCCCCTTCTGCTGGAAGCTACTCTCAGCCTGGATCTTCAATTTCAGTTGAGACCGCTGAGTCATGTTCTGCTGTAGAACATAATAGTCGGCAAGTTAATGACTTGCCTAACCACGATGCAGTAGACATTTCTGCAACCGGGGACGGTGTCTTGAAACAAAGTGTTGGGAAAGTTGAAGGTGACATTCATTCTCCTATTTTGGGCGATAAGGGCACAGATGAAATTTCTATGTCGGAGTCTTCTAGCAAAGACACCTATTCTGAGGCAACTGAGGGAGGAGAATTTGTAGAATCAGATTTACAAACAGTATCTGAAAATCATTTAGATGATCTTTCTATAACTTCGAACGATAACCGGGGTTCATCTGAAATTGAGAGCCCTTCCAAAAATTCTGCTGATGCCAATTTGTCCGAGCATGAAGCTATTGCAGTATCTGCTTCAGCTTCAACGGGGGATGATAAGGCATCCAGTCTATCTGCTTCCCGCATATCTACAAGTTCCGATACCATACTGGATCATAAATTTGAGGCCTTGTCACTCGATGAAGTAGCTGATGATGCTACACACGAAGTCACTGAAGATTCTGTGTCATTTTTAGGTGAATTGCATTCTTCTGGTCAAGGAGATGAGATTCTAAATCAAAACTACAAGCAGGAGAGTATCTTTGATGCGGAAAATTTTCACTACAATCCATCCGGCTGGACTCCAGCAGAAATAGAAATTGCGACTGGTAGTGCAGACCGTAAGGTCATGGAGCACCCTTTGAAGTTGACAAGTGCATATACAGAAGTTGAGGTATCTTTGCTATATCTATTGTTTGTTTTTTATTTTAGGATGAGTAATGTGTTTGAAAATGGTTGATCTTCATTCGTGTATGGCGGGTATACAACCTTTTGCTCCTGCAGAGTTCTTCGGGATTAAGAGATTCCAGCGGTGAGCCATTTGTCACCAGCTACCACAAACTTTTCTCAGGCACAGTGGACTACATATGGTGAGTAATGAGCCGTGGCTTATCTTTAGATATTCGCCTCTGCTTCTTGTGCTTCTTTCGGGGAAACTGCCTCTTGCACTGATATAGTTTATCATCATCTGATGACTGCCAGGCATTCTGAAGGTCTGGAAACTGTAAAGGTGCTTGCTCCAATAGCCAAGCATGTTATGCATCAAACTAAGGGATTTCCAACGAAGGTATGGCTTCTAAAACATTTCTTGCATGTTGTTATGCAGTGCTGAGTCACCATTATGAGGGAGTTCACCGTTCTTTGACAAAACGTTTCTGCAAACATCTTTGATTTTCTCAGAAGTCGAACCCACACCAGATAGTTAATTTTTCTTGATCGTAGTAGACACGGTATATGCATTTAACAATAGTCTATGAAAATCTCTTTTCCAAGCCGAGTGATGGTGTGTTTTAAAATTTGGATGTGAACTGCAGAAATTCTATTTGTACGACAGCATAACCAATAATCTGCATATGAGAATTCGTGACTGATGAAACTCGATAATCTCCTATTGGACCTTTTTATGTGCATATATTGATCCTTCCATTAATGCTCAAGTTGCAACTGTTTGTGTTTTCAGAAATGGGGAAGTGATCACATTGCATTGGTTTCGGAATTCGTTTTCACAAAAGATATCTCCTCAGAGACTCCCAAACAATGACAGCTCCCATCTCAAATGTACATACACATCAGTTGTTCAATCTCGAATCCACGACGCAAATGGTGCTCGAAGGTAAGCCATCGACCCTCAGCATCATCCTGAGCCGTCTCGCTCTTCTTTACGTGTAATAACTAGACAGTTCTTGGACCCATCATGCTAAATTTTATTTATTTTTTTGCAAAATCTTGTTTTAGTCAAATGTAGTGGAATGATTAGGAAGGAAGCAAGGCACATGTGATCACGTTGTAAGAATAATGTTTTGAGAAGTGGGGAATAATTTGTAAGTGTGGATATGGATTTTGTATGAACTGAGAGAAGAGAAGCCCCCACATGAGCCATGACCATTGATGTCTGAATCCAAAACGGTGTCGTTTTGCCGAGCTGTGTTGCGTCGCTTTTAGCCTAAAAAATAATCTCACAGCTGTGCTGTGTCTGTCTGTCTGTCTTGTTCCACTTTCAGCTGATGCAAAAAAAAATTATGTGGGGGCTATCTTTTTTTTTTTTGAGTTATTACTAATTCATTATTATCTTATTTGGAAATTTTATTTGAATTTTGAAAGTTTGAAATTTGTAGGAATTCGATGTTTGATTGAGTTCTTTAATTCATGGCTTATGCTAATCTTGGTCAAACTATTATTAGGTTTTTGGAAACTACAATCGTATCCGTTGACCGAACAATTTAACATAGTTGGTCGCTAAATCTTGAAATTTCTCCGAGTTATTGTGAATTGATGAAAATTGCACACGAGAAAATAAAATTATGTATAGAATTTCAGTTTTTAAATGTGCCAAAATACACTTGGCCTTTCCAATATGATGAGTTGTATTTTATGGCCGGTGTATTTTATCTATTTCAAAAAAACTCAATCCAGCTATATATGACCGGTTTATTTTATTTACAAGCATATCGATATAAATACATACGAATTGAATTTAATGTAAGACGACGTAAAGATATTTATTTAATATGTGTGGTATATATATGAGTGTGTGTAATAATTTATAATAAAATAATTTAAACAGTTGAAAATTCGAAGGAGTATGAACGAGGAAGGAACATGAATTGTCTCCATCTTCTAACGTTATCAATCGAAAGTTTGTACAGATGTGCACCTGCAATTTATTTCTGAAAAAATAAAATCGCAAATAATCACACTAATTAATTAAATAATTCGCAATCCTGAGTTTTTTCCATTTGGTTCTCTTTTTTTTTTTTTTTTTTTATTTATCGCGACTGACATTTCAAATAATTGAGCTGCAGTCAACTTTTGAATGGCTAGTACAATTTAGCCTTTTCTACGAAACTGGAAAATCTAAATATGCTAAATAAATTTAGTTTTTATCCAATATTAGAGAAAATCCAAATGTTCTAAATATTTGTAAAAAACTAAAAATGAGATGCTTTGAGTTTGAATCATCATTGACATCAATAATCAAACAATTTCATCGTACTACGCTTCCCAATGTTGAAAATATATGACTTTATATTAAAACTTAATCAAAATTCAAAAGCCAGATTTGATATTTTAACCCAAAAATATTTATCCATGTTTATAAATTTGCGCACGTATTGGTAAAATTCGGTGATGATACTGAAAGTTTGAATAGACAGCAAAATCCAACTTCAAAAACATGTTTGAGTCTTGACCACGTCTCCTCTTCAGCCGCCCTTGACTTTTCCAATACCATAATTTCTCAATGTTTTTTATATCCATAATAATAAAATACTATTTAAATTTCTCAATTATTCCCTTTCTTGTTCCCTTATAATTGGTATCCTCGTTGTGAAATAACAACTATGCAATCTACTCACAATGTTATAATTATCTGTATAATTTAATACAGAAAATTTAAAAGAAAAATCATAATTCATAATCGAACAAAACTTTTCGGTTAAGGGCCTACCTTTTATTCCTTATCCTATTCACTCACACGGTCACACGTTCTTTACGATATAAAATGTTAAAATTTATGATTAGAGATTTAAAATTACTATCACTTATTTGTGAGCTAAAAAATTTAGAATAATGGGGGCTTACCTCATATTCCTTATCCTGTTTATTCATCCTCTCCTTTACGATTTCTCGAATCATATTCCATCCCAATAACATTTAATTATTCCTAAGCCACACTCAAGTTAACACGATTATAATAAACATGTATAAAATCAATTATTGAATCTCAAGATGCTCAAAATTAAAAGATAATACAGAACCTAAGGAATAATATATTAATAATATATAAATGATATAAGATATAAGATAGTCTAATGGATTTAAAATTAATCAGTTCGTCATTAATATATCAAAATAAATTAGGCTCGATTATTTTAATCTATCCACCAAATCTCTCAAAATAAACCCTACTAGAATTGAGACCCCAAATGTTTAAAAATGAAAAAAATACGCAAATACGGATGAGACAGAAAGGAACGGCGTCATTTAACATCATAAATTATGTATTTGAATTTGACTGTATTTATTAGTATAGTATATTTGTATTGAAATGATCGAAACACCGGTTAAAATTAGCCATTATACCCTAATAATAGTGCATAATTAAATAAATCAAAAGTCGCAATTATTATTACATATATATGACATACAATAATGACCCAAACAATAAAAAAAAAAAGTAGAATTCAAACTTAAATATGTTTGGAAAATGGTATGCTTCTAGAAGAAATTGAATTGAAATTTAGCATACAACTCATAGTATACATGCATTCAAATCAAATTAACATACGATTATGTTGTCGCCACACGCAGCATTTTGTGAGTTATAATTTGACCCAAACCAATTGAGCTCTCTCCCTCCCTTCTTCTCTCTCAAAATCTCTCTCTCTGCGCTCATACGATCGGTTTCTCCACGAAATTTGCAGGAGATAAAGGTTAGCTTTGTGTGTGATGACTGATGCCCTATCTTTCTGCCTTGTCTCGCGATGACATGAATCCCGTTTTCCCATTTTCCCCTTTTTTAAATTTATTCTGCACGAATATTGATGGTTAAAGTCAATTTCTGATATCCAAATTGGAAGCTTCTACATCATTTTTCCTCCGTTTGTTTATTCCGTCTTGAATTTCTAGGTATTTTTCTGAGTTTTTAGCTGCATTACGATTTCTGTTTGCAGAGAGTGTGTAGAGAGGGATTTGTGGTTTCTGATCATAACTATTTGAATGAATCTGGAATTACTCCTGCTTAGATCCAGTTTCTTAGTGTTATTAGAGATTTTTATCGTAGTTAGTTTTATTCTGTGTGTTTCTGTGATGAAACTCTGAGATCTTCTAGTCTTTCAATTGCCAGAGAGTTGAAGATTTGGTAGTGGTGAAAAATGAGTGAAACGAGAGGTAGCAGAAGCAGTAGCAGTAGCGCGCCATTGATTCCGGCCTCGTATTCACATAAGCTCCCCGATTTCAAAAAATCTGTGAAATTGAAGTATGTGAAGCTTGGATATCATTACCTCATCACTCATGGAATGTACCTATTTTTGTCTCCATTGCTGGTGATTGTTGCTGCTCAATTGTCCACATTTTCTCTCCAAGACCTTTACATGCTGTGGGATCACCTCCGTTTCAATCTCATATCTGTGATTGTTTGCTCCACCCTCATGGTGTTCCTGACAACGGTGTATTTCGTCACCCGCCCTCGCCCCGTGTATCTCGTGGATTTCTCGTGTTATAAGCCGGATGCCGATAGGAAGTGCACCCGGCAGATTTTCATGGAGAGGTCGAAGCTGACCGGCACTTTCACTGATCAGAATCTCGAGTTTCAGAGGAAGATTCTGGAGAGGTCGGGCCTCGGTGAGGACACCTACCTCCCCGAGGCGGTGCTTAGGGTTCCGCCGAATCCTTGTATGGCGGAGGCGAGGAAGGAGGCTGAGATGGTGATGTTTGGTGCGATTGATGAGTTGCTTGCGAAGACGTCTCTCAAGCCGAAGGATATTGGGATTTTGATTGTGAATTGCAGCCTCTTCAATCCCACTCCTTCTCTGTCTGCAATGGTGATTAACCATTACAAGCTGAGGGGGAACATCATTAGTTATAACCTTGGCGGGATGGGTTGCAGCGCGGGTTTGATCTCGATTGATCTTGCGAAGGACCTGCTGCAGGTGCACCCCAACACCTATGCTCTGGTTATAAGCATGGAGAACATTACCCTGAATTGGTATTTCGGGAACGAGAGATCCATGCTCGTCTCCAACTGCCTCTTCCGTATGGGGGGTGCCGCGATTTTGCTGTCGAACAAAAGATCCGACTGCTGGAGATCCAAGTACCGGTTGGTGCATACTGTGAGGACCCACAAGGGCTCGGACGATAAGTGTTTCTCCTGTGTCACGCAGATGGAGGACCTCAACGGGAAGGTAGGGGTTTCTCTGTCGAAGGATTTGATGGCTGTGGCCGGTGATGCGCTGAAGACCAACATCACGACGCTGGGCCCTCTCGTGCTGCCCATGTCCGAACAGTTGCTTTTCTTCGCTACATTGGTGGGGAAGAAGCTGCTGAAGATGAAGCTGAAGCCGTACATCCCAGATTTCAAACTGGCCTTTGAGCATTTCTGCATCCACGCCGGTGGAAGGGCTGTGCTCGATGAACTGGAGAAGAATCTCCAGCTCTCGGATTGGCACATGGAGCCTTCAAGAATGACTCTTTACCGATTTGGGAACACTTCGAGCAGCTCCCTCTGGTACGAATTGGCGTATTCCGAAGCCAAGGGTAGGATCAGGAAGGGAGACAGGACATGGCAGATCGCCTTCGGATCTGGCTTCAAGTGTAACAGTGCCGTGTGGAAAGCTCTCAGGACTATAAACCCGGCGAAGGAGAAGAGCCCGTGGATCGATGAAATCGACAAATTCCCAGTGGAGGTCCCTAAGGTCGCGACGATATGATTATTCTTGATCCCTCTTCTTTATTCGCAGTTTCTTGTTTTCATCTTTCTATCTCTTATGTGCCTGGCCTATTGGTGGAGCTATCTATGCTTCAGCAAATGCAAAAGTTTGCCAGGAATTTGTTGTTGGTAGGTGCTAAGAATTTGAAAGCCTAATTTGTATTTTACCTCCTGTTAGAATTGATCTGAGCTAGCAATTTTTTGGCATTTCTTGGAGAAACAGGAGGTATGTATGTAGACAATGGAGCCACCTTAACAGAATGCCTAGGGTTCTCATTTTGACCCTATTTTGAGAGAATTCGATATGTTTTACTTTTTATCTCTTGACATGAGCAACTAATAACAAATTGAAAAAAATATGCAGGTAATTGCAATCAATGTAATATAACACACTTCACATAAATTAAAGACTACGTTCATGTTGCATGCTTTTATAGAGAAAATACATTTTGCAAAGAAGAAGTCTGCGCCCCAAACGTCTCTCGAATTCTTGGACAGAATCCAATCAACAGTTTTCGCTTTTCACAACATGCCACAAAATAGATAACAGTTCTAAACATGTCGTCGACAGCCTAATCCTAGAACCATAAACCCCCTCGGCACCTGCTAATTGTCGTCATCTCATTCCTTGGAAGATTTGTTGATGAGCGACTTGTGTATGTGGGGGATCACGCCGCCGCCAGCAATGGTCCCTTTTATGAGGGTGTCGAGCTCCTCGTCACCACGGATCGCCAGCTGCAGATGTCGAGGGGTGATACGCTTCACTTTCAAATCCTTACTAGCGTTCCCAGCCAGCTCCAAGACCTCGGCAGTTAGGTACTCTAAGATGGCCGCTGAGTAGACAGCAGCAGTGGCTCCTACCCTTCCGTGAGCCGTCACTCGCTCCTTCAGGAGCCTGTGGATACGACCAACGGGGAACTGCAAGGGAAAACGAGTTTGGGCATATCCATTATATAATAATACAAGAAGATGATAAAATTCATTATTCAAGAAAGAGAATTGCTTGAAAATCATAGATCTTTTAACACTTTGATGAACCCAAGCTAAAAAATACTACTCTATTAGTACTAAACTGCACTTTTATTTTGAGAGATCAAAGATCTACAAACAATTCATTCTGTATTCATTTATGCATTCAGATTTTCTCATGGCTAGTCAGTCAAGGTAGAGAATTTCCACATATTGTTTCACACTTACATTGAACAAAAGGAACATTTAGCCTAGCAATCAAGAAAGCTTAAACAGCTCAATAAGAATAAGCCATACAAACTAAATGCTTCTCTAGATAAATATAGTTCTAAAACAACTCAAGAGACTTAAATGTGCAATCTCAATCTCAATCTCACGAACTACTACCATTATCCATCAATTTCACTATGAGAAACATAATCCTACAGCTGAATTGATAAAAAGAAGCAGCTCAAAATGTTCACAAAATCACCACCAAAAAGCTTTCTGCAAAGCTTTCATACTAATTCGTGCAAATTAGAGAGATCAACACCCTACAGTTTCAAGCTCACACCAAAAAATCACTATCTAAATATTATAACTAGTCATCCACTTGCATGTTTAACAACAAACACTCCATTCAAAATTTACAAGGCTTAGTATTCAAAGGCAATTTGATTCATGCTAAATCTGACGCGTAGCACCAGCAAGGAGCTGTGCCCCAATTTCTTTTGAAAAAACACACACACAATTATACACACAGCATGTATACGTGCAAATCTACTATAGATACAGAAAACGGAACACTCTCGATAAGCACATCACCTCCATGACCAAGACCGAGACCAAAACCGTGGACCGCGCAACTTAAAATTAAAATAATTCGGATTAAAAAAGTAATTTCAGAAAAGTCAAAACGAAATCGACGCATAATTAACACGAATCACACCAAGGAGATGCGAGAATTGGAGGAATAATTGGGGAAAACCTGAAGTCCGGCGCGAGAAGAGCGAGAGATGGGTTTCTTCTTGTCCTTGTCCTTGTCTTTGTCTTTCGACGCCGGAGTCTTCCCCGTCAACAATCCCTTCGCACCTTTCCCCGACATTCTCCACTCCTTCGCGCAGATCTGAGAATTGTGCAGAAAATTCAATGGAGAATTCGGCGATTATCGCGACGCGACACGGCGACGATTTCTCTCTCTACGAATGAACTGTTTGGATTGGGTGTTGGGGATTTTCGATATATTTTAAGTGGGTTGGGGCCCGGGTTTCTTCTTTATATATATGCTCGCGAATCGGGTCGGCAAGTCGGATTCGGGTATGGGTAGTACTGGCCCAATTCTAAATGGGCCTATTTTTAATGTATTTTTAGAAAATTTTATATGTATTGAATGTGAGGCCCATCTTCTGTGACGTAATTTGGGCCTATTAGCCCAATAAGTTAAAGCCATTTACTGATTCTTTTCTTTCTTTTTGTAAAAAATCTTTTTTCTTTTCCGGTTCGTTTTTTTTAAGACACAAAAATCTGGATTCTAAGATTTGTCAAAAAGAACACCAATCCATGTTTTGAGTTCGGATTGGAATTCAGATTGAAGTGAAGTGACAACAGAAACTGCAGCCACTACTCGAGAGTGCATATTTGGTAAAATCGTCAATTTTTGTGTTTTTTTAAATACTTCATTATTATAGGTGTGTTATACATTTCCAAATATTGTATAATTATTCGCCTATATAAAAGAAATTGGAGCTTGGATAATATACGACCGTGGGCCAGTATTGAAAAATTTGGATATGAATAGGGTGTAGTTATTTTTTGTGAAGACACAAATGGAGCCTTATATTTTGGGTTCATGCTTTCTTGGCCCAGACAAAACCATGATGAGTTTAGGATTAACATTTGATTGTTATTTTATTTAAATAGCAGTTTTTCCTTATATTTTGTATACGAAAAATATAGTAAAATCTCTAGCTTGGCGTTGCCTCCAGACGTATGGCATGACGAATTGGATAAATAATTTCTCATATTATTTTTCGGTTTCGTGATTGTGTGTGTGATTTCCAACATAGAGTAAGGTACTCTATTACGTCTCTATTTGTTATTTTTCATTATGTAACAATTTCTTAGAAACAAATTTGGACCTTGGATTTCAGATTACTAATCCAACTTATAATATTCTCTCTTGTCCACAAAAATTTGACCACTTTTGCCATTTTGATCCATCTATGAAAATTTGATTTAGTAAGTGGATTCACCATATTTATTTAATTTATACCTATAATACATCACTTTATTTACATCCAAATTATTATGAGGCTCACATCTTTAACACTGTATCTACAAATAATCAATTTAAAAATATTACTCAAACCGTTATAGGCTCAACACACTTAAGTAAATTATTAAAACCTGTTTCCGTAGATGGAGGAAGTAATACGCTTTCTTTTGTGATGAGGGACTTAAACCCTAAATTCAGTTATCAAGTTTAGTGTTCATCTCCAAACATCTTCCATTGTGGCTCTTTATATAAGAGGTTTCAATCTTGAGAAACTCAATAATATTAAGATGCAGCTTAGTTAAGACTACGCTTCCCCTCCAACCGATTCGTTAAGAGATCGAGTCAATTTGAATGTGTGTATGAGATGTAATCTAAAAAAATAGATAATTAATAATTTCTTCAAGTACAAATGTGTTACGTGCCTAGAGTCTAGAAGACAGAGACTTCCACGAAATACGTAAATTGAAATTTGAAATAAGTTTATGAAAACAACATTGTTAATGCGTACGTTGTTGAGGTTAATGGAACATCAAACATTTATATCATGGTCAAATTTCTAAGTTTCTAGAATTTTGATGGCCTAAGTAGGTACTAATTAACCAATTGGATTTTGCTCTGCCGCTGACATTAATTAATTAACTAATTATAACATTAATTAAAGCTTAATTACCTCTCTTTATATATAGTTTTATCACCCAACCAAATTTTATAGGAGTATATATATATATATATATCCTGTTAGTTATACATATGTTAATTATTTCATTGTTTAATTATTAAACGTCTTAGTGTGTGTATATATATATATAAAGTCAATTTAGTGTATGTTTCTAGAACTCTTGATACAGCACTTGAAATTCAGTTTCTAGAACTTGAATTTGGATATAGGTTTGGTGGTCTGTAGAATTAATGGATCTTAAAAGATCAAACATTTTGATAGAAGTTTGCACCATATATGTGTATGTATATTATTGAAAATATGATTATACACATCTAGCATTTGCATCTAATTCGAGAGAGAATATGTATTGGAGTTTAATTTGTTCATATTCTTAAAACATCTTGTAGCAGTTAATTGATGCTGTAATTTCTTAGTTTCATATGTAAAATAATAGAAATTAAATAGTGTCAATCTTCTAGAAAATAAAAGTCTCATAAATATCTTATCGGGTCAGATCATATAAGTAGTTGGAGAAATGACATCCCACTATTACGTCGAAGATATTTTTAAAAAGTAGATTCAAATATCAATTTCAGCATATATTCATATAATAAGGAATTTGTCGACGCTCCTTTCGTGAATAACTAAATAAGCTCCCAATTAGACAAGAATTCTAGAGATCTTTTGACTTCTGAAAATAATCCATTCTGCATTTCAAATTTCGATTCCGTAGCTTGGAGTTGGTTGAATTAACCAACAATATTTATCTTTAAATATTGGAGTTTTTCTGAAATTATTTAATGTATTGTTTGAGGAGACTTCAATTTATTTCCACCTTTTTTATACAACACTTGTATGATTATATCTTTGTTCCAATGAATAGTTCTTCTTGGATTCAAAAGAGTTCGTTGACAAAAAAGTGTGAGAACACAAATTTTGATACTTCGGCGTAAATTTTTATTTTAATTTTTGTATTATTTATAATATTTTTGTAGTATTTAGTCAATCTATGTTATGTTAAAGCCATATTTAAATCATATGTGCACATGAGTTTTTCATTCCTCTATCTTTTAAGATTTTGACTGGTCTTACGTATATAACTTCAAATTAATTAGCTAGTATGTTAGTATTAACTCAACACAAACTCATCACATATAATTTAAAAAGGATAGATAATATGTCCGCAATTAGTTATCGAATAATATATTAACAATATCATTAATTAATTAATTATCTGAAATAATTTGCTCTTCAAACGAAAAGGGTCAGAAAATATATTACTGATCTGGCATTACAATAAAATTGTTTGATAGTGATATGATTTTAGTGACATTAAGAGAGACGATGTCACAAAATTAAAATTTGTTCCATCCGCACATTTATCTATATACCTTTATTGCATGTTAAAATATAAGTAAATTTTGTTACTTAAAATTTTAGTACATGCACCGTCAAATGTGACTAGATCTTGTGACATACTCTTATTTTTGTTATACATATAGTAATAGTTAATCATCACAAGATGTCTTAATTTTATTTAGTGATATTTGCATGGAGTCCCAAAATGAAAAAGGAAAAGGAAAAGAAAATAAAAGAAAACCCAAAATTCTATTTTTCAACCTATATAAGTTGGATGTCAAATGTGGCGTTCACATCGTTTGGTTAAGTAGGGTTAGGGGGATTGACATTTAAAAGCAACTATTTATTGCGTGATAACATAACTTTTCCTTCACTTTGGGCATGCAAATGTTTTTGCGTGAAAGAAAACAATAAAATTGTAGTATTGTCAATTGTGAATAATTAATCATTTTATCGGTTAAAATTTGTAAAGTGACGATCAAATTCCACCTTTAAATACAACCAAACACCAATATAATTATAAATATATCAATAAATAATAAATTACAATTTGGATCTTATCTTGTACGCATCTCGAAACATGACAATTAATAATGAAAGATAAGTTATTGTGGATGTGGGATTGATTGTTATAATCATTGGATAGTGAAATTAATTCTATCTCGTTGACTTAGCCATATGATATGGAGTTTTGGAATGTGGTCGAGTGCATGCAATTTCTTTTGTGATACATTTCAATCACCGCCGCCAATATTGGTTGGCCTTCGATTCAACTTGCTATGTTTTCATACACTCAACTTGATGGGAATTTTAATTAAAAAAAAAAAAAAAAAGCTTCGATCTTGCCCTTCTTGTCTTGGTAAGATTTGAATATCTTGTGATTCTATAATAAAGTGTAATAACTCAATCCACATACTTAATGCATATTATATATATGCTTTATTCGGCTATTATGATGGATGGACAAATAAATCTTTGAAGATTAACTAACTTAAGGATATGGTTGGTTCAAACTTGTGATCTTGAGTTTCAGATAATAATAGTCACTTTACTATTATAATTTGATTATTTGTCTAAGATAGGCTAGTTGAGGCTAAGATGACTAGTTGAGTTACTCATCTTGACTTAACTACTTGTTTGATATATAAGTTGGCTTATCTTGGTGGCTAGTTAAATTGACAAGGTTTGGTGCAATATCATTGGCCCTCAGTTAAACCTCTCGTCCTCGTCAAGGACGAGAATATCGTTATATGATAATTATTATAATAATAATAATAATTATTATTATTATTATTATTATTATATCTGAAATTAGGCATGCATTGAAATTGTGTTTCAGAAGCATATTATGAGTTTTTGGTGTGATGACGCTGAGCCGAGCACCTTTTAAATAATTCATCATCGAGAAAATTAAATTAAAATGCCACTTAATAAGAAAAAAATAACAATAAATCTCCCGTTTGAACCAAATTTGTTAATTGTAAGTTTGTAACAATGGTTGGTTGTGGATTATGCACCAAATTAGGATTGGTTGGAGGTTATATATTTTACCAAATATTCAAATTTGGTGCCCAACTTTTACACCTAATTTGATGTAATGGGTTGGTTACGTTTATAAATAAATCAATCTCAAGCATACGTTAAATGTGGATGCTTACAAGAAATTAATATTATTTATACTTGAAAAGTATATATCATTTGTACTAAAAAAAACATCTGTTTGCTACGTGAGGCAGTCAAGTGTGTGCTATAATTACTTCATTAATAATTACGTCACAAATATTTTGAATGGGAATTAATCTGGATATTATCTTATGCAGGATATGGATAAACTAACGCACTGAAATGACAGTGACAGTGACAATGAAAATATAACATATGGTTTATAAATAAATTCTTCCAGTGCTACTTAAGATCAGTATATTTTAATATTTATACGCGCGCTGCAGCATTTTCAGATTAAATATTAAAAGTCAAGAAAATATTGAATTATTTATCAGAGAAACTATTTTGCAACTAGCCTGCGGTGGGTCCAGTTTTTGCTCATGTATATGCAAGAATATATACTTTCAAAATATGAACATGTACGCATGTCCACACTAAGAAAATTCGTAGCCATTTAAAAAAATTAACTCAACAACTTTAAACAAATATAGAGACGAGAAAAGTACACAAACTATTCCTTTTTTGAATTTTCTACATAAAATGATAAAAAGAAAAAATCAAATGTAGCTAACAATTGAGAAATTCTATTCTAAATGCATATATAATGCACCCACCTATCGCATGATAATATTTTATTATCTTTTCAAAATTAATAAAATATTATCATGTGATATATAGGTGTACTACATGTACATGTAGAATAGAAATTCTTCTAATAGTCAACCCTAATTTTTCTACAATTGTCGGCTTCCTCAACAGCTGATGTACATCCAAATTGAGTTCAAAGCCTGCATATACAAGGGTTGAATTGTGTTTAGTAATCTCATTCTATGAAATAATATGCAAATCATACACAAAAAAAATAAATTATATTTTAAAAAATTGTGTGACATGATAGACTCCACTCCACAAATATGCCATCCAAAGTGGACATAATTTGAGAGCATCTAATTGGTTGAAGACTTGATAATGATTGATATCCAATTCTCATAACAATTCACAAAAAGGGAAGTTATCATTCTTCTCCAATTTTATTGTTGACACGTTTTCTAGAAGACGGGTTCAACTATAGTAAACGAGAAAAAATCAATGCCTAGAAGAAATCTCACTTTCCTTGTGCTTAATTCTATGTGAGCCTACATATTAATGTACAATAGTAGCTACATATGAAACTAGGGGCGGGCGTAGAGTTAAAAATTTAAAATACATAAATAAAAAGCAACGAAGAATGATAAAATAATTTTTTTTATAAATTTATAAGTTTTGTCGATCTCCAGAAAAGTGATGCCTCTTTATCAGGGAAATAACTGAAGTTGAAAATCGGATTTCATAGTTTATATATTTATAAAGAATCAACCCATGAAAGGATAATATATTTTGTTAGGGGGATCACTAAGCTCAGCTCAATTGGTAAGAGATGGGACCTTACTAAATTCCACGTATACGTGGGAATTGGGATGTACGGTGAATAATTATTTAATAAATTAGATACTTACTGTTGGAACTCGACGTTCAAGTAACTAACTGCGGGATTGGCAATCGCGGAGAAGGCGGTATCCGAGAGCACAATGCTGGAGCCGTCTCGCGAGGGCCGGGAGGAGGATGTCTGGGCCCGGTCCACGATCTTTATCTGTATGGTCTGGCCCGGGACGCACGACTGCGGCACGGGGGCGCTGATGCACCGCACCAGATACTGCCGCCCGCACGCCGCCCCGTTGTCCCATATCCCCTCCCCGGCCGCCGCAAACAGCTGGCTCGTCGGAAACTCCGAGTAGTCGTTGCCGTAGCACGCCGTCGCTACAAATAAAAATCAATTAATCATTAATCGATCGATCGATCGATCAATCAATCAATCTCCACCGTTGATTTTGGATTAATCGGCGGATGAACTTACGGGTGTACGGAGGGGAGTAGCGGCTCGCGGTGCCAATGTCGGCCCGGGATAGCCGGAGTTGCGGGCCGAGGAGGAAGAGGAGGAGCCATATGAGGTGGAGTTCGGGCCTCGTCGTGGAAATCATCCCGGCCCGGTATTATCTACAGACTACTACTATACGATCTAATTATTATTTATGTACAAATTCGATAATTGAAGCTAGCTACCTAGATTTATCAACTCAAAAGGAAAAAAAAGGAAGGCGAGCTAGCTTTATATATGTCATGTTGGTGGAGTCAACGGAATAACGTGGGCATTAGGTGTGACATTTTGTATATTTTTAGCTTGGTTAATATATTTTAATAAATTTGGGTGATATATAATATGGAGGGTATATATCTGGTCAAATTATGAAAAGCGGAGAGGATTAGAGGAATATATACTTTACGAATCTGATTCTGAATAGTATTTTTTTTTAGCCCAAGTTGACTATACAAATATGTTCTAAATAATGGGTTTCTCAGTTTTGGGTTGGGTAGTATAGTTATTTGCCATATGTTGAAGTAATACTTTTCCACAATATCCTTTTCATTTTAGTTATATTTGGAATGTTTCTCGTGATAAATTTCTGCAGCTGACAATAAAGAAGCTCGGTAGTATGATATAATTGGATATCATGACTTGAAAGTTATACGTTAGTCGTTTTTAAAATATTTTTGAATTTATGACATGCTTTTTGGATAATTGCACAAACAGTGACTTTTATACTTTACACAATATTCATGGCATAATGATATCAACAGACAAACAATATGTCAACTAATGCGAAATAAGGGTGTTGAAGATTTGATGTGATAAAAAAAAATCTCAGTCCGAAAAGAATCATACCATCTAAAAAAAAAAAAAATTGGTCGATCTCAAATTGAATATACTATAAGATAATTTAGTTTATTTAAAAGCAACAAGTCGTTAATTTCCGTATTAATTTTTATAAAATCATGAATATAATTGTATATAATATATATACATTAAGCGCAGTAAATAATCACTGGTTATACTAGAATGCAGTGGTAATAGTATTGAAGATATCATAGCTCAAATGGCGAATAAGAACAGAAAACAGATAGTAGTATAGTACTACTAAATAAAATATGACCACCTGGCATTCTTATATATACAATAAAAAAATAAATTAATTAAATCAATGCAAAGTGTTTAATTATTAATGTATTATTAATCTTATAAGCAGATCTTGTGCAATGTGCAGTATAATAATAACCATGTAAATACAGCCAAATTAAACTAAAAATTAATATAGAGCATGCATGCGACCGACTTAGGCCTGACAATATTGGAACTATCGATCGGCAGCCAAATTTTGACGCGTTTATTGGAATTTGGAAATCGTTATTTAGTGTTAAGAGAGGTACGTTATAGACAAGAATTTTAGGTTGAGTTTGGCATTTTATCAGTCTTTTTCTGGAATCTCTAGAGACTGATTGTCACATTATTTATATATAAACATAATTTAATTAATATGCACTTTAGCCAAAAGTTGGCCTTCGCACGCCAAACGTAAGAGATCTGTAGAATAAATTTTGTTATGAAAATTTTAATACTTTCTCTTTCTCTTCCCAAAAAGTTAGCTAACACAAATTTGAAATAAAAAATAATAATTTGGTTTAAGTATGACAATCGTATAATTAGTGTAGAATTTTATCTTGATAAAAGATAATATAAAGTCTAAAATTATTTTATATTTTGAAGGTTGGAATAATTATCAAACTACAATTAAGGTACTAAATGTAAATAAATTATACTTACTTCATTAATAAATCTAATTATAGTGTTGTTGACTACACTACTATCTTCTCGTTTGGGTTCAAAATTTCTTCTTCTATATAGATAATTAAAATGGAGATTAGATCGATAAAAAGGCCCGCCATTAACATCTTCACGGCATAAGTTCAGGCGCCAATTAAGTTGTCGTATATTTAATTAATTAATTAATTAATTACCATTGTATGATCAATCTACATGCAAGCATCACAACGTCGGAAGAAGATCAATTTAATCAAGACCAAATAATAGTAATATACTTAATTATATATTGACGTTGTAAATAATTTACATAATATTTTATAGGTTCCTATTTAAGGATTTGCATGTCTTTTTCTTTGCCCAATTAATGGCGTAGTTCGCGGCTTTTAGGGTGATGCACCCAAAATTCTACTTGGCATAATTCTATTATCATCAGTGATAAATTAACAAATTTTATTTATAAAGTAGCGGGCATTTTACAATTTAAAAATTCGATTCAGTTTAATTATAATTAATCTGTTCGATTTTTTTTATCATAAAACAAGTAAAGAAAACAAATGACCGAAGTTGCTGATTAATTATAATTAAATCGAATCGATTTTTAAATTGAAAGCCCCCTACTTTGTAAACAAAGTTTGTTAATATATCTTTTCCTATTCTAGAGTAGAAATGACAATGGGTCGGGTACCCACCCATTAAGCGCCGTCTAAAATTTTCAAACCCATACCTGTCCCAAACCCTCGTCACGGGTTGTATCTTTTTTTCCCAAACTCGACCCGAACCAATTGGGTAATACCCGTTAATTACCCACTCAAACCCGTGTAAATTTCAATAAATATGAACTATCATAACATTTCATACACTCAATCAATTAAAAAAAATCATAATATTCCGAATTAAATATGATGCTAATAAGATGAAGTAATAATTAATTAGAAACTAAATTTAAAGCATAAAAAACTATTCCAGTAATGTTTATATCAATATAAAATATTATAAAAAATTCGAAAAGAATTCCTGAGCATAAACAAATTCAATATAGCAATCAAAGCAATTATAAAAAAACATATAAATTTTACCAAAAGCTTTTAATTCAAATAAAAGGGTTGGAATAATTGAATCTCACCAAGAAATTGAGAATATTAACATGATGTAAAAAACTTGTAGGCATGCATCTTCTTTGTAGAAATGAAGAGTTATGGGGGAAAAAGAGAATTGACGACAGTAATCAAAGAAGATGAAATATTTAACAATTCTTAGAGATAAATTAATTAACTAGCATGAGAAAAGGTAAAAGTTTAGGATTAAATTGAACTTGATAGTAGGTAATGGGCCACAATATGGAGTATTATATTTATATCTATTTTATGAAATTATAAACTTTATATTATATATAAACGGGTTCGGATAGCGGGTACCCACACCTAATTTTCCAAACCCGACCCAAACCCGTCACGGGTATTAGTCTTCAAATCCATACCCGCCCCAAACCCGTTTCGTACTTACCCAAACCCAACCCATCAGAGTTTGATAAATACGGGTACCCTCAAAAATCCGACCCGTTACCATCCCTACTGACTACACAATAATTATAAAGCTAAAAGACAAAACCGTTACAAAGAAAAAGCGACAGTGATAAAAGATAAACGCCAATTTCTTATAAATAAAGGCATTTCTATAATCAAGTGGGATATTCTATACCATCAACTTTCTTTAGAATAGAAAACAGAAAAAGAACAAAAGTTGGGATGATTTGATTTTGATAGTGACTTTATTTCAATGAAAATAGTGTTTCTGTTTTTGCTACTATTTCTGAACATATAAATCGTTTTTCCACTTTATTTCAATGAAAATAGTGTTTTTGTTTTTGCTATTTCTGAACAAATAAATCGTTTTTCCAAATTTATATACTACATAGTAATGACATTTGTTCCTTTCTTTTCACATTTTTAAAAATTTATTTGGGTTTGTTTCTTTGGGCTCATTAAGCCTTTGATTAGAAGCCCAATAGCATTCTTATTGGGCCGAAGTATATAAGATATTAATAGAAATTGGGCCTGCAATACTATTGATTGGGCTAAAGTTTAAAGAATTTGAATACTTTTTTATGCATAATTTGAGGATTATAATATTTCTCAAAAGAATGATGATATAACTATATATATAAGTAAGATGCAGAAGTCTATACAGGATATTATTATGTATTTGTTCCGCTAAATACTAAATTAATTGACTTTTTGGTCAAAAAGGAAATATAAATGTATGAGGAGAATGATTGTAATATTCTAAATTATATTTCTACACCCACAAAATAACATTATCCTAACGTGTATAATTAAAAGCAATTCAATTCATTTTTATTATAAAGATATTAATTTTGGTTTGATTTTAAAATAGTATAAATTGGATAGCCAAATACTAGAATAATCCGACTTCTTGTATAAATGTAGGTCTTGAATAATCGAATAAAAAAGGTATTAATACATTTTACTCCGTCCGTCTCGAAATGAGTGTCGCATTTAAAATAAGTGTCACATTTCTTTATATATATTTTATGATAAAATATGTCAAACTCTTCTCCCTTATCCCCGATGCATATATATTCCTAATTGTTTCGATTTTTCATTCAATAATTAGAGAGAAAAAAAAAAGATTAAATTCTTCACTTCTTGTATATAATTTTTTATAGCTGAAGACATTTAATTACAAACATCACATACCTAAACAGTTATGTCATCTCAGTTGAGCATGTGGTTATTCTATGTGTTGTTTAGTCTTCTTCATTTTTTACATTTAAGGCCAAACCTAAACTCAATAATAATTAATGATCTTCCAACTAATTATTATACTATTAATTCAGTTTGAAGGCAGGAAGAACCTTCACACAATTAATTTTAAATTAATCAAACTGCATTAAATTAATCTCTTTGGCCATCCATGTACATTGACACAGGATCAGTTACAAATCCACCACTAACAAACAATAATAATTACATTTTATTGATTCTTTATTTTGCTAATCATTTGATCATGTCTGGTTTTTTTTACTATAAAGATTCCTTTTCCTTGTTTGTCCTTTCAAGAATATTATTAATATAGCTACCATGTAACTTGCATGTTCTAGTGTACTTTATTTAATATAGTTTTATACTATTTTATTCTTGTTAATCTTAATCACATATTCCCTTTATAATTATGGGGTTTTTCACTACGCCGCTTCTGCAGTTTTACCCCCTTTAATTTGGAGTAGTTTAAATTACTTTTCTCAAGTTTGAAGTCATTAATATTTATTTAATTATAATATATATTATGCTTTTTATTTCTACTTTTGCAGCTCATGCATGCTTCATTCGGCTCGAGGGAATATATAGGGTTCCAATTCTATACTTGAGTTAGTGCACATAGGTATTAATATTTTTAATTCAATTTAATGATGATGTTTTGTACTTGAATTGACTATCTAGTTACTCTATGTGCATATCGAGAAAAAGCTTGTAAAATAGTGTTTAAATAATAAATATAATTATTCGTAGCCGTTATTTTTAGATGTCTTAAGTAGTATTAAACTCATCACTCATGATTCGATCCACATATATAGATCGTTCTATTATTAATTTATTTGGTTAAACCATGATCTAAATTTGAATGCTGCATCACAACATACTCATAATTTGAGATATTAGATGTTAGTCACTCTACAATTATACTAGCACATACTCGTATTCATCGTCCTCTGTTAGTAGCAACTTGGATAGCGTTTACTTTAACTGATAAACAAGATTGATAAAACATAAGTTGAGTATTTGTAATTGAATAATAGGATTGTAAGACTAGTTAAATAATGAATTAGTTTGGATTATTTTTATCAATTCACCATATCATGCAAAATAAATATTGTCTTATTAAACTAATGATTTCTTTTATAAAGTTGTCACTCTATTAATTAATTGTTACTCAATGTGGGGGGAAATAATAGGTATATAGATCAAAAGAAAATTTGAAAATCACTAACAAAACACAAAAAACGAAATACAATGTGTTAATTTAGTGACATTAATCTCATTACCGGAAAAGATTATGTGATTGTGATTAAGGGTGTTTCAAATATTTAATTCATTTTATAATTAATTTGACATTATCAAACATTTCTTTTTTGCTTTTTATAATTAAATATGGTACAATATATTTAAATTTTTGTACCAATATGGTCCTTTACTCACTGCAGCATTGAAGTTTGTACCCACATATTTATTCAATTAGGTCTTGTAATTATATCCACTATAATTGGTTCTATACTTTTATTATATAGATTTTCATTCACACTCTCGACCTTCAAGTTTCCGAGTTCTGACGAGTCTCATTCAATGAAATTGTGTTACTACATTTAATTTATGCATATCCTTAATTTCTTTGAGTTGATGGATATCTAATATTTTAAATACTACTCCCAGATTTCGAAAAATATAAAGTTTTTCATAGTCAGTGTAATAATTGTGACATTACGAGTGATGGCCAATTCGTACATTCAACTGTATTATTTGCAATCTATGAATAATCTCATTACTCGAATTCAAACATTTAAATTCTTGAAATACTATGTAGATGCATACAATGATTTTATCCAATTAAATATTTTATTTATAGGACATATGCAATCATTAAGAAAATAAGATAGTGTATCTTCGAGTAACAAGTTGTTAAGTATATAGTAACTAATAAAAGTGAACTTTTGCTTTCATTTAAAACACACTCTCACGTAGGTTTTTTTGCAACTTCTTTGATGAAAAATATATATATATGTCTTAAGATATTTTAATTTTAATTTGCAAACATAAATACATAATTTTTTATGTAATCATGCAAAAAGAAAACAAGAAAAAGAAGGAGAAAAACATTTATTCCATTTTAGTTCTTAGAAGCAAACGAAAAACAAAGCAAAAAGATATTCACTTTGCTTTCCCTATTCCCATGGAGAATGTTATATGCCTTCTCTTTACCCTCGAAAAAAAAAAATCTCTCGTAAATCAATTTTTCTCTAAGAATTGTGTAGTATTTACTATTTTCGTATCATCAATATATGCTAAATATACCAAAATTCTTGCACAATATGAATTAATATTAGATATAATAGTAAAATGAGTGAGTTTATAATAACAATCACAAGTTCAAATTTCACTAATACTTTTATAGGTCGAATCAAAATCAGCGTATCCATTTATTTTCAAAGTTTGACATCTCACCAAATTTTGAAATTGAGATAGAAATGTGACAAATGTTTATGTCAATACTACTATCTTATATTCTAATTTCAGTGATTATGGGGAATCAAATCGAAATAGATTTTTCAAAATATAATCTCTCCTCTCTTTTTCATTAATTCTCTTTGCTTTGCTTTTTCTATATATACTTTGTTCTATCTGTCACTCTCTTACCAACATGTGCATCTAACTTTTCCTTTTTCCTAACTAAATCCACACTTAGTTCAATCATTAACTCCCACAAACTGGAAAGCTACAAAAAGTAGCAATATATTAGTGATCAAAAAGCACCACAAATACAAAACTAGAAATGTACGAAATTAGCCATTTTTGTATAGTAAGGATAAAAATCGACCCATTAATAATAAAAGATAAAAATGTGACTCTGCATTTCAAGAATTCAAGCCATTTTTTGAATGCTCTAGTCGTGATATGAAGTGGAATAAAAAGCTACGTTTTCTTTATCTTTTATATTTTGGGACAATTTTTATTTTTACTATTTTAAAATGACCATTTTAACGATTGCTGCATATATAACTACAATATATTCATATACACGCATAAAAAAACCAAACAAATTATCGTTAATCAGACATTAACCCCTCGGCCACTAACGAAATAATCTGCGATTCTTATCAAAATAAGTAGTCTCATACACCGGTAGCTCCTCGCACAACCTATCCCTAATCGCGAACAACGACGAATGGTCGAGCTCGAACAGATCCGAGCTCGACTCACTAATTGCATCCTCCTCCTCATCCTCCTCCTCGTCGTATATTTTATAACGCGATTTATTCAGATCCCGATTTTTTTGATTTTTTTGAACCGCACTTGGGGGCAGCGGGGGCCGCCCGCCCCCGCCCCCTCCCCCCAAACTCCTATTCACACGTGGCACCGCCGCGTCCCGATCCACGAGCGCACGTGCGAGATCAAGTTGCGATTGCGAGCTCCTCCTCTCAATTTCAGTCTCATGATGGCTTATTTTACTCGAGCATTTCGTCGAACACGCGGCGAGCGTCTTCTCCGGCGGCGATTTGGGCGCTTTTTTCCGGCCGAGGCCGGAGAAGATGGAGGCGAAGAAGGTGGTGAGCCGGGCGCCGGGGGAGACGGGCTGCTTCATCCTCCTCAAATTGGAGTAGATTCGCATCGCGCGCGACTTCGATTTGATGAGATGCTGCTGGTTATCCTCGCCCTCGGCGGCGGCGCGGTGGCGGCGCTCGTGCGCCTCGTAGTCGTCGAAGAGGTAGGAATCCTTCTCGCGGGAGGTGCGGACGGGTTTGGGGCGGTGAGAGGTGGAGGGATCGGTGTCGGGGAAGACGGCGTTGTCGGATTTGGGGCGGCGGCGCGGGGCCGACTCGATCCATTTCTCGACCTTGGAGAGGGATACGGCGGCGGAATTGGGGGTTTTGGGGTCGGGTAATTTGTCGTCGATTGAGCGGCAGATTTCGTCGAGGAGGGAGGAGGAGAAGGAAGGGGTGTTGCGGTGGGATTTTTTGGATTTGGGGGTTTCTTCTTGCCGGAAATGCTTCTCTCTTGAATACATTTCTGTGATTGAGTTTCGCCGGAAACTGGGTTTTTTGGGGAAGAAGAGTTGAGAGAGAGAGAGAGAGAGAATTATGGAGTTGAATGGAGAGAGGGAAAGGATTGATTATAAAGGGATGAGTTGGGGGGGCTTGTTGGGGGGGCTGGATTTTAAGACAACTCTAAAATGTGCAATTTACAACTCATTGAAAATGATAGAGTATTTAAGACAATACTAGAATTAGATCGGGTAGACGTCGCGTCGTTTTAAACTCTAAATTGTTTTGACATTATCAATAGTAGTTTGAGCTATTGGAAATGTTTTCTGAAATAGTAAACTATCGATTTCATAGCAATTATGCCGACTGTCCATTTTACGACTCCAAAAGATCGATGTGGCTCGTCCGAGTTAGATAAACCGTGGAATCTGGCGAGCCATATCCGTATTTTGGAGGCGAAAAAATAACAATGGACACAATTAATATAAGGGAGATAGTTCGATTAAGCGACTATTCATTTTCTATTATATTGCAAAAATGATGATTAGGTTTTGTGTAATTTGTTCATGTTAGTTGTGAATTTGTAAAATTTTCTATCTGAAACAGGGGCAATCGATGAAAAACCGTCGAAATATTGCATTTTTTTCTTCCAAAAATCGGGATTTTTAGTCCTATTAGAGAAAATTTCAAAAATTGGGGAGATTCGATTTCGAGACCGGAATTGATAATTTGAGAATTCTCGGGATTGGATACCTGAAATCTCGTGACGGGTGCCCAGTCCCAATCCGATTCTCGGCCCTAGATATGATAAACTTAATAAATTTAATCACACGTAATTATGTATATTTAGATGTATTAATATAAAAATGAACGGATTAGAGTTTGACCAGTTTTTTAGTTATACAAAATCACATTATTTAGTAAAAGTCACCTATAAAAGAAAACCAAAAAATTGGCAAAAGCAAAAGGTGAATTTATCAATGTTAATTCGTTTCAAAATCTTTTTTCAGATATATTCTTGTTTTTCAAAATAAAAAATGGAAAAAGCTAAGTCTTTTTGCTGATAAACTCATTAAATATTCTGCCAACTTTTTATATTTAATGAATGCTAATTCATTTCCAAAGCTTTTTTAAATATACTACTGTACCACAACATCGACGTTACACAAAATTTAGATACCAAAATCGTACGGGCCATCATCACGCACTAGCATAGATCTATATATGAAAAAATCGAATTTAATTACGATTATTTATTGGAAAAGTTATCCAACACACCCTAAAATATTCTCATTTTTTTAAAAAATATTCCATACCATCAATTAATTACATCCATGAAATAATACCCAAAATTCAATTTTGTATCCTCATCCACTATTCGTTATCCACTTGGCAAAATCGCTAGATTGGGCTATTTTAGATAATTTTTTCCTTATTTATTTTTTGTTAACTTTAATTAGAACTGTGTATCAATCTGCATATGGATGACTAATCAAGTCAAACTTGTAAGTTATATGCATATTATTACTTAGGAATTTAGAGTGAATTTATAATATATAGCAACCGTACAAACAATATTTATTATTTTTATTAAGTGAGACTTGCAAAAGCTTACGTTATTATCAAAACTAAGTCAAGCATTAAGAAACTTAATTTTTTTATTAGCCGCCAAACTACTCTAGGTTTTGGTTTTGGAAGTGGCCATTTAGTGGGAGGCAATTACATAGCCATTATTAGTTATATATTGTGTACTTATAAATTATAATTGTTTAATTCAGCTAATCTTTTAATTAAAAATTATTTTGGATAACCTTAAAAAATTAGTCGACTATATTTTTGGGACCAAGAAGTGATTAATTTCCCCCATAAAATTCTAAAATTCAAATAGTTTCAATTCTTCTTGATTTTAACCTATGCAAATAATTGGAAACTCTCTCTCTCTCTCTCTCTCTCTCTCTCTCTCTTTCTCTCGATTATTCGAATTGGATAGCTTAATACTTAACAAATAAAAATTGTTATGCTTTGAAGCTCTCTCTCCCAATTATTCAAAGTGGATTATTGGATAGCTTAATACTTCAAATTATTATGTTTGAAACAATCAATATTTTTCGCATGTGAGAAAAGAATGTATGTAGAGTGTCGGTTCTTTTTCATAATTTAATATTTCAATGTTTGGTAAATCAAATAAACAAGTTTTATCTAAAAATTAATGTAGTATTTGAATTCTTCAACTTAATTTGGTTAATCTTTAATATTAAACGTTGAATTCTTCACCGTCGAAGTACTATTATAAGAGCTGCCCACATGCACGTACCAACTTATGCACTAGTTTTTGTTAGCAATGCCAATTTATTTATACCACACTATCATATATATTCATATCAAACTACCACATCAAACTGAATTAATATTATGCTGCACTTATTTTATTTTATTTTATTTCATTTCATTTTATTTTATTTTATTTTATTTTATTTTATTTTATTTTATTTTATTTTATTTTATTTTATTTTATTTTATTTTAAGATACGAAAGATCGTTATAATTTAAGTATTGACTGAATGAAGTCGTATGAGTCGGTTGATTTAGACTTTTTTCGGATTAGGTTGAGATAAGTATAATTAAAGAGGTGAGTGAATTTTCAAGTGTGTTTTCTAATTAGATTCGTGCACTTCTGTTTGTAAAATAATTATACTTATAATTTTTTAAGAGTAGGTATGTACCTCTATTGCCACTTATTTCTCGTTTGGGTTCCCAACTTTGTTTAATAATTTATTTATTTTTATCAAGAAAAGGGAAATTTTTATAAATATTGTCACTTAGTTAAGAGTGAGATAATGCATTTATTTGTTTGAAGTATAATGACCTACTTTTAACATAAATTAAAGCAACCCGATCATGACATTCATGAGTCCTAAGCAAAAATAAAAATAAAAATAAAGACTTTATCTTTTGCATTGAATACTCGAATTTTCGCTAAATTTTCAAACCTCAACAAATAAAATTAGTCATCGACGCTTAAAAAGAGATAAGAGAGCTTCTAATAATTATTTCAATCAAGGTAGGCTTAAACGAGGCCTTCTAAACGAGCTCAAACTAGAAAAATAAATTAACAAAACATCAATTTTTTAGAAATATAAAATTAGACATTTTTTAGGGGTCCCTTCCTACCCTAAGCCTTAGATCGTCGCACTTAGAATTTATTCAACGTCTTCTTTCTCTCTTCTCAATTCACTTATCGGATTCTACAATTTCTTAAGTAAAAGTTTCTTAATTGTTAGTTATGAACTTGTTACTTATTAATTGTGATCGAATCTTTGGCGGCATTACGGCAACCGGCAAGTGCAATATATAACAAGATAATAACTTTATGCATTTTATTGAGTTCCAACTTTCCAGGTCTTATCATTATTTTACTTGATTGCTTTTTCTTCTTCTGTTAGTTGTGTTGCTGCTATTGATTATTTCGAGCAGCAATTATTAATTATAAAATGTTGTCAAAGAAACATCTATCTGGTAGTGAAAAAAGAAAAAAAGAGACAACGAGAAGATGACTTGATAAAATCACAACATGGAATATAGAAATTTGGAGAGAAATATGTTAGAAATGTAATGAGAAAAATATGTTAGAAAACTATCAATGCCGATGTTATTATAAATGATTTTGCATCTGAAAATGTTCAAAGAAATCATTTATTATGATGTTGTATTGTCTATATTGTATTGTAGGTGCAAGTTATAATATAGAAATTTGGAAAAGATGTCACGCATCTAAGTCTTACATGTCGTTGAGGGGGGTCTAAATTTTTTATTTCGCCTAGGGCCCATAAAATGCGAGGAACGGGGCTATGAGTCTTGAGTTGCTAATGTCACCAAATTAATGCCACAAAATTTACTTTTAGACCATTTTAGTACATCTCCATTGGTGAGAGAGTTGGTGAAAAGGCGAAACATAACTTCATCATCAACTATATATGTATTTTTTACGGTCACATGAATATGTAACTAATATATTGTGTTGCTTAAAATAGTAACCTTTAATTTTATACAAGTAAAATATTGATAATAAATGCTAAACAATAAGTAGCATAGAATAAATGGGAGCAACTAAATAGTGAATGAATATCTACTTTTATGAAGAAGCATTTATTGTTGAAGTAAGAAGCTTTGGTTTGAGGAAGTAGTTAATTTGACAGTGATGTAACACATGTATTCCTGAAAATGAGAAAACACACTGCAATTTCATCATGCTTTTTTAAGTCAAAATTCTTCAAACAACTCTCTCTTTGTCACTTGCAACTCCAACTTCCTATAAAGAGAGAGAGAGAGAGAGAGAGAGAGAGAGAGAGAGAGAGAGACAACAATGGCCCATGAAAACAAGAAACAGGAAACACAACATTTATCATAGAGAAGAAATTGCTACAGCATTTCAACGCCTCACTGTCACTGATTCATCTTCTTTTTCGCATAATACGAATCGCTTTCTAGATGATTCTACTCTAACGAGACGAACATCTTTCATTTCAAACTCCGTCTTAAACCGTAGCAACACAAAAGAGGTCGTCATACCCTTAATACAGCCAAATTCGCACCCGTTGCTTTCATTCGGAATCCACCCTCTGAACATCCACCAGCTGGTAGAGGTCGCCCCGTCGTTGCTTCTCCAACGGGAGGTTCGTTCTGAGCATAATTAAAAAATTTATCGTTACCATAGTCATGTAAACCTTCAAACGCTAATTATAACGAATGCTTTAAATCACCTCCGAAGGTCAATTTGGGAGTAGTCGATTTCTGAGATGATTATCGCCTCATCATGTTCCGTTGTGGCCAGCACTTCACCAAACTGTCGAAAGCAGACAAATGAATCTAAATCAGGTGTCACCATTATAGATGTTTCCCCTAAATTCTAATCAAATAGTGTTTCTTCCATTCTTGCTTGTCTCTCCTTGCATTGACTCACCGGGCCAATAAGTGTCGAGTGGCCCCACGCAACGTACCCCGCAGCAGCATCTCGAGCAGGTGAACACGTTGCTACGTATAACTGTCAAATTTCTCATCAGTAAACAAGAACCTCGATATACAATAAAAAAGAATTTAAAAAGTCTTCGTTGAATTGTTCGATCTTTCTACGAATTAGCTATAAAGGGTTTCTTAATATCAGAAAAAGATTGAATTTTTGTGTATTTTAGCAGCCCTTTTTCGATCTTTCTACGAATTAGCTACAAAGGGATTTCCTAATATCAGAAAAAAAGATTGAGTTTTTATCTTTTTTAGCATCCCTTTTCGATCTTACTACGAATTAGCTATAAAGGGAATTCCTAATATCAGAAAAAGATTGATTTTTTATGTTTTTTAGCAGCCCTTCTATTATTGCAAACCAACCAATACATCTATCTCATCACCAACCATCACTAGATAATGTTTGTCTTTGGTTCAACCATAATAAATCATAACTATGTATATTAATTCTTATTCAGAAGCATTCAAGGGTGACTCGTTTGACAAGAGTAATGATCCATAGGGTCGATGACCATGATGTATACGTATACGAGACATTGAAAGACACTGACACTAACCTTGTCTTAATGTTGTTCCCTACAGTCTCTGACAGTACTAGGATTATCACCTTTTCAATTAATGCTATATTTCATTTATAAAAAGAGAATACGATAATGTGTTAAAGCTAATAAAGGAAAACGAGAGATGAAGTGTTTGGGATCGTTGGGGTTACCTGGTTGTCGACAGCCCTGCATTGTGTAATTGTAGGACGTCAGACGGCATTTTAGATGCAACCAATAAAGCCAATGCGAAAAGAGGAATACGATAATGAGTTGTAACATCAAGAATTAACTCCAATAAATATGTGGTTGGCTTCATTTCTTTAATCTATATGGTAATTTTCATTTTTCAATACTCATCGAGATCACCTTGCTCTTTGCAATAATTCCCAATGCAGAGGCCCCGTAGTCATATTGAATGCTCCCGGGTAGCAAATCAATTGAGCACCTACACGTAAGAATTTGATCGTCATAAACATAAATCAAGAATTATTAGATTAGCACATGTATGTAGTCCGAATCGTAGAAAGACATTTGAATGTGATTCTATCATCAGTGTCTGAAAAAAGACGAGACAACGAATTTAGTCTATTTAGAAGGTAGATTTTCGAGGACGAGATTAAAGAGAAGATAGATGAAACCTCTTGCCGAATAGAGCATTGCCAGTTCTTGAAATCTAATGTCGTAGCAGATACCAATTCCAATTCGACCAACCTCTGCACATAGCAAATGCCATAACTTGTTAGAGAAGGGGTGGCACGGAAAATAATGGAGCAATAAACGACCACTTCAAGTGCACCTCAACCAACAATACTCACATTTATATGACTTAAAATTTTGGTGCTGAGACATAGGACAATGAAATACTCGTCACAAATACTACACGTGCACAGCTGGAGTCGGTCTTTCTTTATTAGAAATCCGAATACTCTTTGGTCTCAAATCTTTCTACTTAAAAATATATATTCGACCAGTTAAGATCATAGAGAACAAAACGACAATTTTATCCACTGTTTATGTTTTGGATGCATCCAATAATGTCGCTTCATCCATTAACTCACATCACCATTATTTCTAGATGGAATAAGACCACGTTTTGTGACTCCGAAATAGACTAACATTCATCCAATAGTTAAATACTCGAGTTCTAAATAAATTGATCGAGATGGTAATGTATACCTGTGTCCACTATGGTGGGAGTCTCCCCAGCAGTAAGAGTCTTCGATTCCTTAAACGTAATCTTCCCAGGAATGTCAATATCGAAAAGGTGTATCTGTCGTCACATGTAGATATACGTTGGAGAACTAGATTTAAAGAAAATAGAGTGTCTTCTTATTTCAATTAGAATCTACAATGCTGCAGAATAAGAAAATAATCCAATTTTTTTGCTATTGTTTATATATATATTGCTGTTCAAAACTTCAATGATGTAATCATACAAATAGAAATAAGAATGCCTGAGAAATCACCTTACGGTGCTTAGCTTTCAGCTCTCCGTCAGGGCCATAGACGCAGCATGTGTTGTACAACTTATCTCCACTTCGTTCGGGTATTGAACCTCCAATAAGTGTGATGTTAAGACGACGAGCAATTTCAGACAACATTGCTGTTGATGGAGATGCATCGACACCGGCATCAATATCCTCAGCGTACACTGGAAAGCTATCGTTTGAGTACGGACTGTTCCATATTTCCTGATCAAAAAACACACATAATAAAAACCTCAAACGGTAGCATAGGGAAATAAAACACTCAACACAAATGAGTGGCATTCATTCAAGTTAAAAAAATTGGAAATTTTTATGATGCACACATTAGCATCAATCTTATGTATAAAGACCATAAAGCATTCCCAAAGCTAATACTCATCAGAAAAGGGTTAGAATCATTTCCAAAACTAATACTGATCGCCTTCAACCACGTATAAAGGTTAGAATCATAAGGTATAGATAGCTCGAATGAATACCATAATTTCACAAAGTTGGAGTTAAAATGGCATCTCCATTATCATACTCATCCTTGCACATTCGTTTCCACGAGCTACCTACACTAAAATGCATCCGCCACCCCAAAAAATGCACCAAATCTTTAGATTATTGTGGATATCTACACGGGGTAGCTCACAGGTGCATTCTACATAGCTTAATCTAGAAGGGGTAAGCAAACGACGAACACATAACGTTTCAGTCATGAGGCTTCCCACTCCATCAACTAAGCTACCATAAAGAAGCAACATGGACGTAATTTGCAATGGCAACTTCAATTTAACAAATGAGTGAATCACCATCAACAAACAGATTACAGTTTTTAACCAAGCAACAAATAAAATGAGCTCACAGGCAACATAACAAGCTTTGCCCCCTTCTCAGCAGCCTCCTCTACCGCTGCCCGCGCGTGCAGAATGTTTCTCTCTTTATCAGCTGTCACTTTCAATTGGCATATACCGATCTTGAACTGCACAAAACAACAATCATCATCCCACAAAGCCATCATCTTTAAACTCAACTTCCCATCCAATTTAGCAAAAAGATTCAATTTTTTACCACCAATCAAGCTCTCTACTATCAAACCCTCACATCAATTTGCAGAAGATAAAGTCCCCACCTCTCAAAATTCATGAAGAACATACGCAAATAAGCTCAAAATTCATGAAGAATATATGCAAACAACAATCATCATTCCACAAAGCCATCATCTTCAAACTCAATTTCCCATCCATTTTTTTAAAAAAGACTCGATTTTTACCACCAATCAAGCTCTCTACTATCAAACGCTCACATCAATTTGCAGGAGAAAGAAATCCCACCAACTCAAAATTCATGAAGAACATACGCAAATAAGCTCAAAATTCACGTAGAACAATAATCAGCACCCCACAAAGCCATCATCTTTAAACTCAAATTTCCCATCCAATTTTAAAAAGATTCGATTTTTACCACCAATCAAGCTCTCTACTATTAAAAATCCCACCTCTCAAAATTCAGGAAGAACATAAGCAAATAAGCTCAAAATTCGTGAAAAAATATATGCAAATAAGCTCAAAATTAATGAAAAATATATGCAAAGTCTCTCTCTCTCTCTCTCGATGGATTATTACCTTGGTGATGGGGGGAATTGGGGGAGGCAGGGCTGGGGGGGCTCGGGCCTTCTCCGGGAAGAAAGAGGCGGCCATGGATGAGATTGAAGCAGACGTTGCAAGAGTTGTACGCGTTGACTTGGTGCGAAGACTTGCGCTTTGAGTGGTTGTACGGTGGAATCGACGGTGGAGGAGGTGGGAGGAGGCAGGGAGCACGGTGGAGCGAGCTGCAGAGGATTGAAGAGTGAGAGAAGTGAGAGTTGATGACAACGCCACTACTACTCCCCTCATTTCTCTCTTTCCTTTTCCACCTCACCACTTCTGTTAATTTTGTCACATTTTTCACAGTGATAAATTGAATAAATTATTTCAAAATTAGGAGTTAGAACAAAAATATTGGGAGCTACAGGATGACTAAAAAATATTTCAGCTATTTGTGAAAAAAAGGAAGAATATATAAAGAACAAAAATAAATAAAAATAACAATATTTTAGAATTTCAATAGGAAAACATAGATATATTAAAATTAAAGACACTATACTATTTCAATTAACCTGCAAACAAGCATGCACCAGCTCTCTTTTAAATTGGTTGTGTTTTGACAAAAAAGAAAAAAACTTGGTAGTTAAATCAAATGCTTTCGTTATATTAATCCTAAAAATTTATAACCACAAAATAGCCAGCGTTTATTAACTCAATTACACTTGACATATTCATTAAATCTAACACAACATCTATTCTGTTTGCACCCATTACATATGTGACACTATACATAATTATATGTTGATTAAAATTTAGTAATATTTAATTTTATACAAGTAAGAAATTATAAATAAATGCTAAACAAAAAGTAGCATAGAATAAATGAGAGTAACTACCTCACATGAATAACTACATTTATGAAGTAGCATTATTGTTGGAGAAGAAGCTAGGTTTGAGAAAGTGTCTAATTTAACATGTATTCCTTAAAAATAACTATTTTTCGAATAATAAGAATCTCTTTCTAGACGATCCTTCTCTAAGGAGACGAACATCTTTCATCTCAAACTCCGTCTCAAACTGTAGCAAACACGAATTCTCATTCGGAATTCACCCTCTGAACATCCACCAGCCGGTAGAGGTCTCCCCGTCGTTGCTTCTCCAACGGGAGGTTCGTTCTGAACGTAGTTTAAAAGATGATCGTTAGCATAGCAACAAAGCTCGTTGACTCGTGCAATCCTTCAAATACTCAATCATAAGGAAAGTTTTAAATCACCTCCGGAGCTCAATCTGGGAGTAGTCGATTTCTGAGATGATTATCGCCTCATCATGATCGGTCGTGGCCAATACTTCTCCAAACTGTCGAAACCACACAAATAAATCGACATCAGTTGTTTCTCATTCTTGATGTTTCCCCTAAGTTCTAATCAAATATTTTCTAATTCTAATCAAATATTTTCTCATTCTTGCTGTCTCTCAATATATTGACTTACCGGGCCAATAAGTGTCGAATGGCCCCACGCAACGTACCCTGCAGCAGCATCTCGAGCAGGTGAACACGTTGCTACGTATAACTGTCAAATTTCTCGTCAGTAAGCAAACGACGCAACTTAAATTACAAACAGAACAACGACGAAATCTTTGTTGTTGAGTTGCTCGATCACATCTAAAATCTTTCTATGAGTTTGCTATATAGGGATTTAGATAATGCTATATTTCACTTATCAAACAAGAGTACTTTCTCGTAGCATTCAATCCCCATCAACGCACACAGAAACGAGAAGACAAATCGGGCGTTAAAGCTAGTAAAGGAAAACGAAAGATGAAGTGTTGGGGATTGTCGGGGTTACCTGGTTGTCGACAGCCCTACATTGTATAATTGTAGGATGTCAGACGGCATTTTGTTACAGCCAACGTGAAAAGAGGAATACGATAATGAAGTAGTAACATCAAGAATTATATTTCTATTCATCAAGATCACCTTGATCTTTGTGATAGTTCCCAATGCAGAGGCCCCGTTGTCATATTGAATGCTGCCGGGAAGCAAAGCAATTGAGCACCTACATGTAAGAATTTGATTGTCATAAACATAAATCGAGAATGATTACCTATAGTCCGAATCATAGAAAGACATTTGAAACGTGATTTTGTCATCTGTGTCTGAAAAAAGACGAGACAATGAATTTAATAGAAGATAGATGAAACCTCTTGCTGAATAGAGCATCGACAGTTCTTGAAATTGAATATCGTAGCAGATGCCAATTCCAATTCGACCAACCTCTGCACATAGCAAACACCATAGCTCGTTAGAGAATGTAATGAGCGATAAACGACCACTTCAAGAGCACCTCAACCAACAATACTCACATTTATATGACTCAAAATTTTGGAGTTGAAACATAGGACAATCAAAGTGCTCGTCGACAACTACTACATGTGCACAGAATTATCTTTGGTCTCAAATCTTTCTACTTAAAAATATATATGCGGGCAAAATGAAGAATTCAATCAAAGTATAAGTAATAAAACCACTTGTTGTGACTCCGAAATAGACCAGCATTCATCCAATATTTATATACTTGACTCTAAATCGATCGAGATGCATACCTGTGTCAACTACAGTGGGAGTCTCCCCAGCAGTAAGAGTGTTCGATTCCTTGAAGGTAATCTCCCCAGGCATGTCGATATCGAATAGGTGTATCTGTCGTCAAATGTAGATAGATATAAAGAGAATAAATCTTCTTATTTCAATTAACTCTACAATGCTGCAGAATAAGAAAAACATCTGATCTTTTTTCACCACATCACTTGAAAATTGCACCAAAATAAGAATGTCTGAGAAATCACCTTACGGTGCTTAGCTATCAGCCCTCCGTCGGGGCCATAGACGCAACAGGTGTTGTACAGCTTATCTCCACTTCGTTCGGGTATTGAACCTCCAATAAGTGTGATGTGAAGACGACGGGCAATTTCAGATAACATTGCTGTTGATGGAGATGCATCGAAACCTGCATCAATATCCTCAGCGTTCACTGGAAAGCTATCGTTTGAGTATGGACTGTTCCATATTTCCTGATTAAAAACACACATAATAAACCTTAAACTGCATTAGCATCAATCTTTTATATGAAGATCATAAACCATTTCAAAAGCTAATACTACTCGAAAGTTTATAAATTAGGTTGTTTGAATCGCCTTTAACCACAGAAAAAAGGTTAGAATCATAAGGCGAAGATAGCTCTAGAATCATAAGTCGGAGTTAATTGCACATTCGTTTCCACGAGCTACCTACACTCAAATGAACCAAATCTTTACATTTTTGTGGATGTCTACTCGAGGTAGCTCGTGGGTGCATTCTCGAAAGCTTAATCTAGAAGGGGCAAGCAAACGACGAACACATAACGTTTCACTCACAAGGCATCTCCAACTCCATCAACTAAGCTAACCATAAATGAGTATCATTGGACATAATTTGCAATGGCTACTTCAATTTAACAAATGAGTAAATCACCATTATCAAACAGATAGATTAGAGATACCAAGTAGTAACAAATAAAATGAGCTCACAGGCAACAAAACAAGCTTTGCCCCCTTCTCAGCAGCCTCCTCTACCGCAGCTCGCGCGTGCAGAATGTTTCTCTCTTTATCAGCTGTCACTTTCAATTGGCATATACCAATCTTGAACTGCACAAAACAACAATCATCATCCCACAAAAATCACACAAAGCCATCATCTTTAAACTCAATTTCCCATCCAATTTAGCAAAAGGATTCAATTTTTACCACCATGTAGGCTCTCTACAATCAAACCCTCACATCAATTTGCAGGAGAAAAAAAAATCCCACCTCTCAAAATTCATGAAGAATATTTGCAAATAAGCTCAATTCATGAAGAACATATGCAAATACTCTCTCTCTCTCTCTCTCTCTCTCTCTCTCTCTCTCTCTCTCTCATATACCAATCTTGAACTGCACAAAGCAATTATCAGCAAAATCACACAAAGCCACCACCTTTCAACTCACTCAACAACAACAACATCCCACTTTCCCATCCAATTTAGAAAAAAGTGAGAATTTTTTACCACCAATTGAGCTCTAACATCAATTTGAAGGAGAAAAAAGTCCCAATTCTCAAAAAACTCAAACGCCTCTACTAGAATACACAATAAGACAGAAATCAAGCTCTAAATTCATGAAGAATTGATGCAAATCTCTCATGGATTAGTACCTTGGTGATGGGAGGAGCAGGGGGCGGCAGGGCTGGGGGAGCTCGGGCCATCTCCGGGAAGAAAGAGGCGGCCATGGATGACAGTGAAGCAGACGCTGTAAGTGTTGTACGCGTTGACTTTGAGTTGAGACTTGTGCTTTGAGTGGTTGTACGCTGCAATCGACGGTTGAAGAGTGAGAGAAGTTAGAAGTTACTAGAATTTACTAATATGTTAAGTTTTAAGTTAGAGTCCTTAATTATTTTTGGGTTAATATTCGAATATAATTGACTTGTACTTGTATAAATATTTTATAATTTGATATTTTAAAATAATTAAATATAATTCAATAATTACTTTTTTTTTTATTGCAAATATAGCTAGTTGAGTGAGCTACACTTGTAGTAATATAGCAAGCAATTATGGAATAGATTTTACTATTTTAAAATATCATATTCTATAAAGTATGTATACAGATAAAAATTAGGACATATTTAAATATTAATCCATAATATATTTCTTAGAGCACAAAAATTTGTATGAAATCAGTTCATCTAGAATCTTGATTTAGACAATATAATCTCACACAAGATTTTCAATTCTTAAAATTATGATAATAAAGGTAAATGTCCCTTAAATTTTTAATTATTGGGTATAAAAGCATGCGTAAAAAATATTTAAGTATTTATCAAAAAAGGTGGACCATATAGAGAACAAAAATATAATTATTGTATAATTTCAAGAACAAATGTAACGATTTTTAGATTTTTCAATGGAAAATGTAGATATATTAACCTTCAACTAAGCACGCGCCAGCTCTTTTTAAAATTGTGTTTTGACCAAAAAAAAAAAAAACCAACCAACCTTGGTTGTTAAATAAAATGCTTTCGTTATAATAATCGTAAAAATTCATAACCACAAAATAGTCAGCGTTTATTAATTCAGTTACACTTCACATATTCATTAAATCTAACACTTATTCTTGGTATACATATGTCTCAATATGTATAATTAAATAATAAATAAGTATTAATCCCAAAACAACATTAAATAAATAAGTTTAAGTCATCTGTTGATGCAGCATTAAAAAATAGACGAGCTGGAGCTTTGCATGCTTATTTAATTACATCTCATTAAACTAAAAGTATGACATTTAAACCACACTTTGTCTTTAATCGCACGTCAGGCAGCAATAATTAGAGCATCTTGTGATTAAAAAATGCCTCCACAGTTAACAATTAAGCCCACTAATGACTTGCTATTAATTAATCACTTAATTAATGAACTAATCAAGCTTAGTTTATCTCCTAGCGAGGTGAATGCCAGCTATTAATTACCCGGTTTGATCTGTACAATTTAATAATTTAAAAAAAAAAAATAGAGTCCCTCTTCATAGATTGGTTAAAGCATTAGGTAAAATAGTAAATTAAAAACTTTTAAATATTAGTAATATTATATGACTCCATTTTAACATCTTATTTTGTAATGTTAGATGCCAAAAGTGAATAAAAAATTTCAAAGAGCAATGAATAATTCTTATGTACTAAGGAAAGATTTTGGTTGAGCCAATCTCTTAAAAGGCTGGTAAAGTGTAATTATTAGAAAAAGATTGTTCATTCACTCACTAAAAGATTCTCTTTTTGATCAATTTCCAGTCTTGTTTTATGTTGTGTCATCACATAAATAGAAACAAATAGTAATAAAATATTGAAGCAATAAACAATCTAGAAGCATTATTAATCGGAAAAACATCTACAATTAGGTTAATTAGACCAAAATGTGATGAGTATTAATTATGTCATAGATGATGATGCAAATGTCACTGTCTTGATCATGCTCTTTTTACTTTCCCCTTGAGAGCAGACAAAAAAGTCACAAAAATGGTCTTATTCAATTCACCTATTTTAATTCCTTTTATTACTTAGTAAAGTTTAAGCATTTGAGTCAATGATTACAAAAGAAAAAAAATATATTTTGTACTATAGTTCTTGAAATAAATATATAACAGGGATATAAGAAGCATATTGAATTTTATAAAACATCTTCAATCTCAGTTAGAAATAAAAAGAGGTTGAATAAATAGAAATTAATTTCAGTTGAGATAAATAGAGAAATTCCATGTGTCAAAAAGCTTGTAGCTTTAACCTTTAGGCCTATGATCTGTCTCAAGAGGAATAGTTTTATCACAATAATAATAGCAGTTGCAAATGCCATTAAATAAAAAAATACTAAGTCTTGCCCTTTAAATATAAAGATCACCTATTTCAAGAATCTAAAGTGAAAAAAGAATGTGGTGGTGGTGGTGAGGTGTTAATTAAACAAAGTTAAAATTTGAATCTTTGGCTGGTGGCCGATTTTATCTTTGTGGGTTACTGTTTCAACTTTTAAAATAATCAGTGGTTTGGTTTCCTCTCTCATTTTCTTGTGGAATAGTATTTTTATTTTTATTTTTTCTCTCGCAACTAAATATCGGGTTTTTGTCAAAGACAAAAAACGAGGATGTCTGTATTCTTCTTGACTATAATCTCTCTCTTCAGGTCTCTCCTCTCTCTCTCTCTGTGAGACGTGTGTACAAAGGGGCAGTTTTTTTTATTTTGTCTTTTCCTCTATGTATGTATGTGTGTGTGTTTAGTGTGTGTGTGTGTTTTGCCCTTTTATTTTCTTTGTTTCTTTCCTAGTAATGGATCACTTGCTAGTTTTGGGCAATATGCTTTTGTGGAGTTGAGGGTTTCCCATGTTTGTGTAAAGTTCAAATCTTCTCCTATGAATTTCTATTTGGTGTTTACAGTTGCAATTTTGTTGAGAAGCAATGCTGTTTGTTGCTTTTCCTTCCTCATATTCTTGCCCAATTGTGGAAATATGATGAATTTCTTGGCTATATATTGAATTTTGTTGTTTCTTGAGCTGCTGAAACTCAGAATTTGGGGGGTTTCTGTTGTTGATAACTTGATAGTGTTGTGGAAATATGATAAATTTCTTGGCTCTCTATTGAATTTCTGTTGTTTCTTGAGCTGCTGAAACCCGGAATTTTGGGGGTTTCTGTTGATAGCTTGATAGTGTTATATTTAGTGAAATTAGGCTTAGTTTATCAAGATTTGAGTGCTTCCTTTTATGAGCTAAATTCTTGAAATTGGTTAGTTAATTATCACTGAAATCATAGTTGAAGCATGTTTACTGCAGTGTGTTTGTTGAAGGGCTTTCTCCCTCAATTAGGATTCTTGAATTGCTAGAGGCAATCTGCATTCATATTTTCTGATAGAAATCAATGGCTTATTCTCTTTAAACCAGGTGACATTTAACCGGTGTTTGCATTTGTTGATAAAAAAACCCTTCAATTTGGGAGCTAAAAAGAGAAGATAAATCACTGAAATCATACTTGAAGCATGTTTACTGCAGTGTGTTTGTTGAAGGGATTTTTCTCCCTAAATTAGGATTCTTGAATTTCTCTAATTTTTGTGCTTTAGAGGCAATCTTCATTCATATTTTCTGATAGAAATCAATGGCTTCTTCTCTTCAAAACAGGTGAAATTTAACCAGCCTTTGCAGTTCTTGATCAAAACCCTTCAATTTGGGAGCTAAAAAGAGTAGAAAAGGTTTGTAGGATGCAAAGCTTATCCACGAAAGATTCCGACCGAACCTCCGCTGACTCATTTCCGACGTTGTTTGGTAGCCGTATGCCTATGTGGTTCTCGTCCAAGCAGCCTGAGGTGTCCGTCTCCAAGAGCGTGGCAACGAAGCCAGAAGCCACGAAAGAGCACGATTTTTACCAGCTCAACCCGTCCGAGTCTCAGTACCAAGAGCAAGACTCTTCCTCGTCGTTGTCGACTGGCCAATCTCACCATGAGGGCTCTCCGTCAGCTGGAAGCGACGCTCAGATGAAGAGCGTCTCGTTTCGGCCCGGTATAGCTCCATTGCTCGATGCATTGTGTTCTTGAAAATTGATGCAATGTGTCAAAGTATTGTCATTGCATATGGAATCTTGAGTACTTGCAAGCATGAAAAATAGAGCGTTTTGTCGTAGAAATTTGTGTTACGCGGCTCCATAGGGCTTACCCCGTTGTTGTTGTGTTGAATCAGTTGCGAGTTCGTGTGGAAATGGAGATTATCTCGGCCATCAAGTTCCGATGGAACACAATCAATCATCGGTTTGTTTCAAATCTTTTTGCTTAAGTTTATGTTCGTATCAAATCTCTCCCGTCTCCACCAATACGAAAAAATGTCGTCTTTGCAGGATTGGCTATCTTACTCCATGGCTGCACCTTATTTTGGCTATCCAAACTCTGTTGTAAGTAACCGTATTATCTCGTTGCTTGTCTTTTAACGGGGGAGTTTGTATAATATGTGTCGATATTCATGAAAATCGATCTAAGCATTTGTGTTTCAAGTAGTTGTTCTTGTTTCTCTCTCTCTCAAGATTTATCCGCAAATGGTGGGGGTCGGGCAAGCACGAGCCGTGCTACCCTTGGATCGCGATCAGGGCATCCCCATGTTCGTGAATGCGAAGCAATACCACGCCATTCTCAGGCGTCGTCAGACACGAGCCAAACTCGAGGCTCAGAATAAGGTGTCAAGAACAAGAAAGGTACTTAAAAGATGCAACTATTAAAATAGCCATTTTAACTTTTAAGATAGCAAAAATTGGCCCGTTAATATAAAAAGGTAAAAGATATCCCGTCATTTCACTACTAGGTATGTGCTTAGTTGTGAAATGAAGTGTTATTTGACCATTTCACGACTAGGGCATTCATTAATTCGTGAAATGAGAGACTATTTAAAAAAAAAATCTTTTTATAGTAACGAGCCAACTTTTATAGTTACTATCTTAAAATGACTATTTTGATACATTTCCTCTAAATTAAATCCTAACACCTTCCAATTTCCCAAACTCAAAATCCCCCTATTGATCACTTCACTGCTTGTCTTTGATTCGCAGCCGTATCTTCACGAGTCTCGCCACCACCACGCGCTGAGGCGGGCCAGGGGCTCCGGGGGGCGGTTCTTGAACACGAAGAAGTCGAACCCGACGTCCCAAGAGCCCGAGATCCAGCACTCCGAGGGCAGCAGCAGCTGGGGCACATCCACCACGTCGGGCTCTGATGTCTCGTGCATATTCAACAACGACGACTTCTTCCAGCAGCCGCGAATGGGGACGCAGTCGCGCATGATGGCGCGCAACGACATGCTCATGTTGTCCATGGACAGATGCGCGCAAATCCGTTCCACGACGTGATTTCGTCGCTTGTCTAACCGGCAGTTCATCCTTGGCTATCCTTCCACTGCTTTTTGCAGTGTCTCATTGTGATCAGAAAATCATGCTTGCTTTTAGTTTTTTACTTTGGTAGAATATTGTGAATTTGTGATTTGGAGCTTGAAAAAAGGAACTCATCTTTGTGTAAGATTTTGAATATATGCTTTGCTTGTTTTAGTTCCATATTTGAACTACATTTAAGGTTGTCTAGTTCCCTTCCTTAACAATTCATATCTTCCATATATTTTGCTTATTTTTGGCTTTCTATAATGCTACACCCATAAATATTGCAAGTTTTAAGTTGCAGCATATACATAAATGGAAAATTATACTCTCTCAATCCAATTCGAAACGTCTCATTTTTCAATTTGGGCTGTCACATTAATATATGTTCTGTTACTTATTGTATCTCCTTTTCCACTACACCCAAGTGGTAAAAATACCATTTTATTTCAATTTTAACATTCTCTTAAATGACCGTGCCCAAAAGAAATGAGACGAGCGTGACACAAGTCTTCCACACCTTTTGAAAGAAAATTTGTGCCTCGAATTTAAAGATAAGTTAATGACGAGGAGAAGGCGAAATTGATCCAATAAAGGACTAATTGTGTACGATCGTATTAAAGAGGGTTAGTCTTTATCCATCGAATTAATAATCGTGTACGATCAAATAGAAAAGGACTAATCGTATACTATCATAGGATAGGCTACAAAGGCCGAGGGCCCAAAGGCATTAAAACGACCAAGAGTGGTCCTTCTAATCGTGGGAATCACAAAAACTGGCACAAAATGGATAATGTCTCAATCCCTTTAGCTCATGGTTTTCATCAAACCCCCTTTTCCCACTAAATCCAATAATTGCCCCAATTTTACAACAAACTCATGAGAAAAACACAAGATTTCATCAAGAATTTCAGATATGTAAGAAAAGATTTCAAGAAAGCCATTGAAATTGAAACAATCTCAAATCCCACTTCCCAAAATACAACTCTCAACATCATTAGTGGAAAAGGTTAAAACTTGCATTTCTACATTTTTACAAAGATTTACAATGGTATGATAATAGGCCAAGACAATATAAACTTAGAAAAGGAAAAAGGGGCTGAAAATACAGAAAAAAACACTTCTTTTACCCCTCCCATTTCACCATCTGCTCTAAACTCCAACAACAACTCAAATCACAAAGCAAAGCTCTCTTGATTCTTGGTCGAGAGCCGCTTGAGAAACTCGTAGGTCGTGATCATGGTCGTTGCAGACATCGACATTGAAGCCCATCTCGGCCCCAGCCCTCGATAGCAAGCAGCCAACCCGCCCTCCTTCACCAAGTTCCTCACGGTTTGCAAAACCGTCGGATTCCTCCCACCAACACCACCACGCCCGCCTCCTTCCCCTCCATCCAAAACCTGCAGCCTCGTCTTAATAGTGTCGAGAGGCATTGTCACCAACGCAGACGCCCCACTAGCCATCGCAGCACTCACTGCCTGCACCGCCATCACAGACTTCCCATCCGGCCTATAACCATTCCCACCATTATTCCCACCATTGCCATTCTCACTCTTCTTGCAGAAGTAGCACCCGATGCCGGCCCAAATCCCTCTATGCGCCAACGAGTAAGAAGCCCACCACACAGCGTTCGAAGGCGCGTAAGTCAGTATAGATATACCAAACCCTCTGTACAGCCCCCTCACCCCATCCGCGCCCACAATCTTCCTAAAGGCGTCTATCCCACCATTATACCTCTTCAGCCCAACCGTGCACGAACCCCCCTCACTAACCCCTCCCTGCACCATCAGCCTCTGGCTCACCACATCAATCGGCGTCCAAACCAGCTGAGCAGCCATGGCAGCACTCAGCCCAGCAGCAGCATTCGCTACAGCCGAAGCGGAGGCCTCAGATAACCCCAACTGCCCACTAGCAACATTCCCTACATTACTCTTGGTAACCTCAAGAGCACCCATGTACAGAGCCCGTGCCGGTATAGTCCCCATCAGGGAAGTCCCGAAACCGCGGTAGAAACCCCTCCACCCCTCATTCTTGAAGATCGAGGTCGCCATTTTGAAGCACGGGCAGTCGTTCAGCATCACCTGCTGTCGCGTTTTCAGCACCACAATCGGGTAGAGCGTGCCCGAAACCCCCGAAAACAGAGCCGCGCCGAGGAAGAAGAACTTCGATTTATCAAGCATCTCCCAATCTATATCAGCAGGGAGATGGATCTCAGTCGCGGAATCATCCTCTGCTGTGCTCAAACTCATCTTCGCCACTTTTAATCTCTATAAACAACAAACAACTTTATCCAACAAAACCCCCTTTTTCAGCTCCAATTGCAAAAAAATCCCCAAATTCAGCAGGCCCTATACCTAAATGGGAAAAGGGGGAAAAAGAACTATCTAGAAACCACTAAACTAATTAATCAGATTTCCCCAAATGAGTCAATCTCAAACATTCAGCTCCAAGTGTAACAAAATCCCCAAATTCAGCTGGCTCTATACCTAAAAAGGGAAAAAGGGGAGAAGGAACTATCTATAAACCACTAAACTAATTAAGCAAACACCTAAAATCAAATTTCCCCAAATTAGTCAATCGCAAACTACCGCGAAAACGAAACCCTAACGAATTCCCAAAATCAAAATAGGGCTAGAAATTCCTTTTTCCGCTTGCGCAAACAGATTAGAGAACGGAAATGAGTGAGAACGAAAAGATCCAGCATTTCCTCACCGCGAAATCGTCGCCGATCATTTCTAAGCATTCTTCATTTCGGATTGGGGATCTGCAGCTGGTAATATATAGGATGAGGCGAAGGAATTCAACGATGTTGAAGAAAAAAGGTGGAAGAAAAAGTTGCGAGAGTGATGAGAGTGTGTGCGCGAAGAAGAAGGGTTAATGGATTTGGGATTTGGGAGGCGAGGGTTTTGGAATGTGGGAGAAATGGACACGTGTCGGTTGGTGTTTCGAGAAGATGGCGTCTCGGGATTCAGTGCGGCGCAGGCCTACGGGATATGGTGGGCTACGAGCTGATTGATTTGCTCTGAAACTGTGGGTTTTTTCTTCATTGGCAGTGGCCACTTGCTTCTTAATTTAATCTGATTAATTAACTAATTTATTCAAATTAATTTTTTTTTTTATTTCAAATGCAAGTGAACTATATCCACAAGTCAAGAAGGGAATTCTAACTTCCAAATTATTACATTATTAGAAATAACAACAAAATGAGCTAAGTTATGAGCTGCTGTATTAATTTTCTGATTCTTCAAATTAGTTAATTTTTTTAATTGTTGCATTTTGATGTTATTGAGGCATTTAATAGACTTTAATGTTATGGTTCATGTTTTGGATGAGGATATTCATCATCATGTTCTAAATTTGGATGAGGATATTCATCATCATATTCTAAATCTTTGTGCATAATAGAGGTCGTACAATATTATTCTAAAAACAATTAATTTGGAATGAAAAAACAATATTATTCTAAATCTTTATGAGATTTTCGGTGGTAGATCGGAATGAAAAAACAGCATAATCTGATTTTTGTAAGTTGATTTGGCTTGAAATGAAGAATAGAATATGTATCATTTCAATAAACTACAATGCACCGTCCAAACTATGTTCAATTAAATAAACTGCAATAATTTATTGAGAATAAACATAATTTACATAACTGATAATATAATTTTTAATTCCCTCGATATATATATTTGGGCCATTCAGTTTTCTTTTAGACTGGGATTGGGCTATTATCTTGTGCAATTATGCCTTCACAATTGGGCTGCAGCAAAAGTTACTAACACTATTAATCGTTTGATATAGTCTTCTCCAGCAGGAGACAAAAGTTTTCTAGATACAAATTGAATATCGATCATAAGTCATAATATAATTAAGATGTATTACAAAGAATTCTAAATAATCTGTACAATAACCAATCACTAAACTAATTGGTGATAAAAAGCAAACATTTGTAGTACTAGAATTTGGGCCAATATGATTATGGGCCGCTAACAAACAAATCGGTTTGAACATCTTCTTCTGACAAATGAAATTCTATATAGCCCATTTGTCTGACATCCTGTATTGCTAGATGGATGCATGTGATAAATAAACGAGGCACATTTACGTTAGGTCGGCCCGACCCAATTAATATATAAATAATGAGACCGACAATAATAATAGGGGGCGGCAAACAACAAACGGCTCCGCCTTCGGCTTCGATAATTAATATATAGATAATGAGAC
>JAYJMF010000085.1:68870-85911 GCA_036873715.1 Salvia sclarea
ATAATAATAATAATAATAATAAGAATAATAATAATAATAATAATAATAATAATAATAATACTAATAATAATAATACTAATAATAATAATAATAATAATAATAATAATAATAATAGCAGTTAATTTATTCCCAACTGGCTATTTCCTAGCTTGACGATGAAGACTCACTCCTAGTGCGCAGGTTAAAACCTCTTTTTTCCTTATTCTCCACCCACCGCTGCGCATTTTAACTCCCCCCAAATTTCCCCCTTCTCGATCGCAAACCCTAAAACCACAAATTCGGTCAATCAGATTGAATTCCACCCCGTAATTTATCGCGATTCCAGTGTACATCTCTGTAAATTACCAGATTTTTGCCCCCGATCGATGAGAGGCGTCGAAAATGTCCAAGGTGAAACACTTTTTGCGGAAGCTTCACATCGGCGATCACCACCACGGTCGGCCGCCTGTGCTGGATCCCCCATCTCAAACGGCGCCGTCGCAGCAATTGACCTCCACGTCGCCGTCGTCCGATGCGGCGCCGACGGCTTCGTCGTCGTCCTCGGGCGCAAGTTCGATCAATAGCAATTTCAATTTCTTCGAGGAGGAGTTTCAGATGCAATTGGCGCTGGCGATAAGCGTTTCCGATCCGGGGCAGAATTGCGTTGACCCGGAGACCGCGCAAATCAACGTCGCTAAGCAAATTAGCCTAGGCTGCGCTCCTTCCCAGAATCTCTCGGATTTCATGTCGCTTCGATTTTGGGTAAATTGATTTGATTGATGTTGTTTTTGGTTTTTGCCCCTTTCGAAATTTGTTGCCGGTGTCGGTTGATTGAAATTTTTGGTTTCTGTTTTAAAAATTTGATTTTTGGGGTGGAGAGAGCTGCTTGAGTATTATATGCAGTGATTGCTTTAGGTTTTGATGTGACTTAGTTAATGGGAAATTGTTTTCGCATGGATTATGGCCGTTTTGTGTTGTTAGGAATTTGGATAATTAGCAATGACGCTGCCTAAATTTCCCATAAATATGAGTTTCGCAAAAAAACTGAGGTCTCGAATAGCCGTGGATGATAATGTTCGTATGTTGCCATTTTGGATCGTGTAGTTGCTAGCAAGTTTGATGATTCATGAAGCCTTTGTTTTTGTGATGCAGAGTTGTAATGTCGTAAATTATGGCGAAAAGGTAATAGATGGGTTCTATGATGTTTGTGGAATAGATTCAACTCTGGTGGCCCCAAAGAAAATGCCATCATTGATGGAACTTAAGGCGATTTCTCCTTTGGAAGATATGGGGTGTGAGGTGGTTTTAGTCGACCGTGCAGTCGATGTTGAACTCCGGAAACTTGAAGAAAGAGTTTATTATATGTCCGTTGAATCCCGTGCTCTAGATAAGACCTTGAGTACAAGTTTTCTAATTCAAAAAATTGCTGACCTCATTGTTGAAAGGATGGGAGGTCCTGTTAGTGATGTTGAAGGAATGTTCAGAAGGTGGAGGGCAAGGAATCATGAGTTACGAGTTTATTTGAATTCGGTCATCCTTCCCCTTGGCACCCTTGATGTTGGCCATTCGCGCCAAAGGGCCTTACTCTTTAAGGTGAGCTTGATCTTCTTCTGATCATTTATGCTTGTTTACTATGGTCTTGTTAATTAACCATTTCTTAGAATGTCATTACATTGTTTCGATGTATGTTTGCACCACTCTGCATAAGGAAGAACCATAACTATGATAGTCTATTCTAGGTCCTTGCTGACAAGGTCAACCTTCCATGCAAGCTAGTCAAAGGCAGCTATTATACTGGCACTGATGAAGGAGCTGTGAACTTGATAAAATTAGAGGATGGAAGGTAATTGATTTTGCTTATGCCCTAGTTCTCAATTTTCACTAGTTTCAATTGCTTTTTAAAAGAACTAGCGAATACGAGGAAGCATTCTTACTGACAGTGCTTGGTTTTTGAGGTCTGTAATTAGAATAAGTTAATAGCACCCTCCTTTCATCTACTACCCTCATTCCATGAAGAACTATCCTCTTTTTTCTTCATCATACTAGACCTACAAATCGTCTTGTTGTAAAATAAATTTCTTGCGAATCTTGGCTGGTGCTTCTTGTTGTTCTATTTGTCCGAGTGTGTTGTGTGTCTTAAAATAGTACCGGAGAAGTCATCTAGGTCTTTGGTTACTGCATATAACATTAGTTGATAACTAGACTTACTGTTTCCCTATTGATTCAGCGAGTACATCATTGATCTAATGGGTGCTCCAGGCACACTTATTCCTACTGAAGTACCTAGTGCCCATCATCATAATTTTGAATTAGATGCAAGAAGTATTACTTCTCCAGGAAGTCTGAAGACCATTTGTACGTCTGATCAAGGGGCTCCGAATAGACCATTCCCACCTGTCGATGAAAGACCCAAACCCAGTACTTCAAGTGCAGGATCATCTGTGGTTTCCGTTCACTCAAATGTAAGAGGCAGGAGATCTGCAGGAATAATCTTGACAGAGCATTTGGAGCATAATGTTGAAGATCTTTATCTTCCACGAGAGGAAAATTCTAGAGAAGATCAGGCACTGGTGATGAGGGATAGGGTGGATGATCAGTATCATGCAACACAATGTTCTGAAAATGAGGCGATCTCAACAGTCGAGGCTGGTTTTAGTAGAGATATTGACACTTATGTAAATAATATGCACATTGATCCTTTGCTCAATGGAGTTGCCGAAATTTTGTGGGAGGATCTTCAGATTGGTGAACGTATTGGTATAGGTAAGAATTTCAGCCATATATTTCCTTTTCCTTGTTGAGATTTATTAAAATGGAGCATTGCACCTGTAGGGCGTGTTTGCATGGACAAAGTTTACCTTTGGTTGGAAATTAGCTTCCTCCCTGCATTTGAGATTTTGAGTACAATATTATACTCATTCAAGTGAATCTTTGAGTAATAACCCACTTCCATTACATAAACATAATGGAATCATCTTCGATGTACATGATGTTAAATTTAAATGTCTTGTGTTGTATGCTAAGGATTTCTGTTGAGATGTTATGATATATGCATAATTGCAGTCTTCTCAAACTGATTGTTCTAATTTTCTTGTTCCTTTCACAGGTTCATATGGTGAGGTATACCGAGCAGAATGGAATGGCACGGTAGGTTAATACTGCTAGTCATATGATATAAGGGTTAATGCTCGTGCTAACAAGAATATTAGAAATGGGGGTTCTTCCTGGTTGTGGTGTGAATATATGTTTCTTGTCTACCATCTCACTTTACTACGTACTGGTACCATAATTTTAATCTGCAGAATACTGTTTAATGACAGGAAGTTGCAGTGAAGAAGTTTATGAAACAGGATATCTCAGGGGACGCACTAGCACAATTCAAATGCGAGGTTAGTGCTCTTTGGAAGACCATGTGTATGTGCTTGGAAGATCTCCTGCTCCTCTTCAATATTTGATATTAATATCCTTTGCTTCTTATTGCCCAATGCAGATTGAGATCATGTTAAGGTTGAGACATCCAAATGTCGTCCTTTTCATGGGAGCTGTGACGCGCCCCCCTCATATGTCCATATTGACTGAATTCCTTCCAAGGTTTTTTCCTCACTTACCCGTTACCCCTCATTAGACTCTTAGAATTTTTGGCATCTCATAAACATTGATCTCTGTCCACATACTCCAGACTATGTTCTTATAAACCCTATTTTACTTGCAGGGGTAGTTTATATAAGCTGCTGCACCGACCAAATATCCAAATAGACGAAAAGAGGAGAATAAAAATGGCCCTTGATGTGGTATGCGTCAATAAGCTATATTTGCGTTCACATCTGCTATTAGGATTCTTGACATGTGTTAACATGGCATCTTTTGCAGGCCAAGGGAATGAATTACTTGCATACTAGCCATCCTATCATTGTGCATCGAGATCTGAAGACCCCAAATCTCCTTGTTGACAAAAATTGGGCTGTCAAGGTTTGATTTATGTTTAATACAACTCCATATATTTTAGCAATGAATTTTCCTTCTTTCTTAACATTTGCTATCCGTTACAATCTGTCAGGTGTGCGATTTCGGCATGTCTCGACTGCAGCACCACACTTTCCTATCTTCGAAGTCTGCAGCTGGAACGGTAATGCCTGTGAAGCCAAATTTTTATTATCAATGCATATTTTCCCATGCAAGATGAGCATAGAATCACGGGGGTTGGGGATGAGAAGATGTTTAAAATGAAAAAGATAAAAAGTTGAATTTGCTTCTTTTGTAGCAATTAAAAGCATTTGAGTCGAAACTGAATATTTATTTGCTATTTTTGGGGTGTGCAGGCAGAATGGATGGCCCCAGAGGTTCTGAGAAATGAACCATCCAATGAGAAGTGAGTTTAATGGTCTCCCTTTTAACTTCGAATAAACTGATGTCTTGTTTCAAATCTCGCTAATAAGGTCAATTTCCTTGAATCAACAGATCCGATGTATATAGTTTTGGAGTCATACTGTGGGAGCTGGCAACTCTGCGTGTGCCGTGGACAGAGATGAACTCAATGCAGGTCGTTGGAGCCGTTGGATTCCAGGGAAGGCACCTTGATATCCCCCCCACGGTTGACCCCCTGGTGGCCGAGATAATAAGTGAATGTTGGAATAGGTAAGTTCCCGACTTAGCCAATCACTGTGCGTTGATAATACACAGGATTCTTTCCACCTTTTAAAACTGACCCGGAGTCTCCATCTCGTGCAGAAATCCACAGGCACGCCCTTCTTTTGCACAGATCATCACCCGCCTCAAGTGTCTGCAGCGCCTCAGTGTGCGTAGAACTGAGAGCTGTAAATATCAGGAATAATACGTTGTAGCAGTAGCTGAGAGAGCTCGTTTCTGGACTCGAAGAGCCAGTTTCGAGCAGAAAGTCGAAATTCAAGAATTCGTGTGGACCCAAGGCCGTTGCTACGCAGGAAAGTTAGCCGAATTGGGAAGTGTTGGTTCATTCAAAGTGGGAACTGAACGCAGCCGATTCGCAATATAGAAGTAAGTCTTCAACTTCAAAGTTGGCACAAAAGTGTGCAGTTGGGGAAGAACTTTGGCTAGTTTCTGTTTAGGGCAAAGCTTTGGTCCTTATATTTGTGTAGCCCTAAAAACATGGGAGAGAAAAATGATAAGGCCTTTGTCTCTCTTCATGTTTTTAGGGTTAAAAACAATGTAGTTATCATCATCTATTTGTGAGAATTGTTTTTAAATAAAGAGAAGAAAGAAAAAAAGAGAGAAAGTGAGTTTTTGAATTTGTTGAGATCTTCGAAATAGCAAATGTAAAAAAAGGGTCTCTGCAGTTTGTACTTTGACAAGAGTTTGTTAAAAGTGAAAGTGAAACATATTTTAATTTGTATATTTCTACCTGTGGTGAAAGTACCAAATATGATGTTCGTTTAGTATGAAATGGAATATTAATGTGATGTTGCAATATGCGTATATATATTGAGAAGAAGGATTCGTAATTTTATTACTTCAAACATATTGAAGGAAACATACAAAATAAGGAATATAAATAATGCAATACTTGTATTACAAGTTTACAACCCACGGGAGTTTCATAATCATATTTTTAATTACACTAATATTTTCAACATCACTCACCAACTATTAATTCTTTTTTTTGTTTCAATCGACGAATTCGTGAATTTTCTATTAATCCTTCATAAATCAGGACTTAATAACTCAATTTATCATTTCTCTTGCGAAAATCCCTTCAACTCCGTTGTGTTGTTTAATCATGAACATGTATATAACTAAAATTATATTTCCATTTCACTTACATATTCTATTCTTTTTTCTAGAAAAATTACATTACTCACACACGCACTCAAGATGACTCGATCTCCTCCCGAACTATTGATTGGAGATGAAACGTACTCAAGATGACTCGATCTTCCGACCATCCGAACTATTGATTGGAGATGAAACATCTTACACCCGAACTTCATTGTTACATATTTTATCTTTTAAGAATTCCATTTCTTATGAGAAAACTACACTTAACTCTATCATGTAATTTACGCCAAACATTGAAACGTGAAGTTTTCAACACTCCAAAATATAAATTTGTCATCTTATTTCCCATTCTCCCTTTCCTTTCCTTGTTCACAACAACATATATATTTCCACACGCAAAAAAAAACTTCTCCCCAATCCCAACTAACTAAATTATCCAAAACCCAAAAAAATAAAATAAAAAATAAAAAATTATATCCAAAACAAACCCAAAAAAAAACTACAAAAATCGAGTGACAAAAATGGCCACCACCGCCACCACCTCCTTCCTCTCCCTAAAACCCCTCCCCTTCCCCTCCACCCACCCCCACCCCAAAATCAAAATCCCCAAATTCCCGAAAATACCCTCCTCCGCCGCCTCCTCCAAATACGACGGCGGCAACGCCCCTATGCCGGAGGCGGAGTGCCCGGTGCCGGCGGAGCAGCAGCCAATCAACGAATTCCACTCCCTCTCCAACTCCTTCCCCTTCTCGTGGGCGGCGAGCGACGCCGTGGAGTACTCCTCCCGCCTCTTCGCCGTCGGCGCCTGCTTCGCCGTCTTCGTGGGCCTTCCGGTGTCATGGTTCGGGTCCATTGGGCCCAAATCCGAGCCCATTAGGCTCTTAATGGGCTGCGTTGCCAGTGGGCTTTTTGTGGTGATTGTGGGAGTTGTAAGGATGTATTTGGGCTGGGCCTATGTCGGGAATAGGCTGCTCAGCGCCACCGTTGAATGTTTGTTTTTGTTTAATTTTTTTTTTTATGAAAAGTGATTTATTTAGTGATTAATTGATGATTGTCTGATTTTATTTTTATTATTTTGGGATGGCAGATGAGGAGACAGGATGGTATGATGGCCAGGTATTTTTTTTAATTTTTTTTAAAATTTATTTTCCTTACATGTTGCGATTATGAGTTGTATGAATATTAATTATAATTCTCTTTGTTTTAATTGGGAAAACTTAAATATGAATATTAATATCACGGCCACGTATTTTTTACTACTGGATTTTTTTTAGATTTATTTTCCTTGCAAGTTGCGATTATGAGTTGTATGAATATTATGAGACAAACATTTGCGTTAGGCCAGCCTAATGTTAGGCCAATTGTTTGCCGCTCTTATTCTAAGCCATGAGTCGAGCGAGGGGGAGCCGAAGGCGAACCCGGAGCGAGCCGTAAAAACATAATTGTTGCCGGTCTCATTATCTATATATTAATTATCGAAGCCGAAGGCGGAGCCGTTTGTTGTTTGCCGCCCCCTATTATTGTTGCCACTCTCATTATTTATACATTAATTGGGCCGGAGCTAACGTGAATGTGTCTCCATATAATAATTCTCTTTGTTCCATTGTGGGAAACTTAAATGTGAAAATTAGTGTCACGGATTAAGTACAGTTCATGCTTAGGACTTTAGAGCCTTTTCAAACAAAAAATATGATATGAAATTTCGTTTTGTTTTTAAATGTTTTGAGTTACTGCATAAAATTTTGATCAACGAAGCTGAATCAGTTCTTCAAATTTTCGCTTGGAATACACATTTCTCTTTCTATTTAGATTCTTATTTGGGAGAAATGAGAATATATAAATGGTCTTTTTCTTTTATATACTATAGTTGATATAAGATTATGAAACTATATAGTCCAATGCATTTATATCATCATTTCATAAACACCTCAAAATTCTAGATGGGCGTACAATTATACAATAAGATTCACTATATTATCACTCATATTGTTTATATGCATAAATTTTGTTGAATTTGATTGCTCCTTTTTTTTGTGTACAGATATGGGTGAAAACTGCTGAAGTTTTGGCTCGTGATCGCCTCCTTGGCTCATTTTCTGTAAGGCTCCTCACACACACACACACACACACCCCCCCCAAAAAAGAAGAAAAAAATAAAAACTAAAGGAAAAATGTGTTTTCCTCATTTTCTTGCAATCTTTTGGATTTTGTATAAAAATGTGTTTTTTAATGAAATAATTAAAATATTTTTTTGCACAGGTGAAACCTGTGCTGGGTAGATTGAAGAACACACTTGTGTTTCTTGGAATATCATTGCTAATGTGTATAGTTCCCTTTGTTAACTCCGACGGCCAAAAAAAGGGTTTCATTCCGCCGGCGGAGCCGGGAGGACGAGCCGTGTCCGGGGTTTACAACGACGAGTCCGCCAGAAACTTCGAGCCCGAGGCCTTCTGTGGTGGCGAAGCCGTGGACCCTTAGATTCACACGAGATTCTCTATTTTTCGCTATATTTCAGTCTCGTCTTTTTATTTTGTCATTACACGTCGTTTCTGATCGGTATTGATAAAATGAAATACGAGACTAAGCTTGGAGAATCCAAACTTGACATATATATACTCATGTGTGTATAGTTTTGAAATGTTGTAGCAATATAGATCACAATCAGGACTCAAATCGTGTATGTAAATTCACATTCATATTCGGTGACTTATTTATTATTTTATTTAATGTTTGATAGCGTTCGGATCCGATCTGAAAAATGTGTTTTAACCTTTTATACAGTCTTACACGAAAATCTCATGTTATGAAATCATTGTTTGTTTCTTTCTGCAATTTAGAAAAAGTGTGCAATATGCCATTTTTTTATTCTATTAAACAAATAAAAAGAAATATAAGGAAATATGCAATATAAGAGTAGGTACATGCACAGCAAGAAATTTGTTGTACATTAATTGTATACGGCAACTAGAAAAAATCCTTTATTAGTTGGCAACAAATGATATCATTAAAACACACACACACACACCCAAATTAAAACCAACATTTTCATATAATATCACACAAATGAAATATTCCTTTCTGGATTTTCATATCCGAGATATATACTAAAAGATTAGGTCACAGTATAAAATTAATTTAATTCATGTGCATGATTCGAAAAGACAAACATTTGCTTTAGATCGGCCTAACGTTAGGCCAATTATTTGCCGCTCCTATTCTAAGCCATGATTCAAGCGAGGGGGAGCCGAAGGCGAATCCGGAGCGAGCCGTAAAAGCATAATTGTTGCCGGTCTCATTATCTATATATTAATTATCGAAGCCGAAGGCGTAGCCGTTTGTTGTTTGTCGCCCCCTATTATTGTTGTCACTCTCATTATTTATACATTAATTGAGCCGGGCCTAAAGTTAGACCGGCCTAATGTAAATGTGTCTCATTTGAGAAATATATTTCGCCAAACATGCACCTAAATAAAATAACGCCTTAAACTGAATAAAATAAAATAAAATAATAGGTAAAAAAACCTAGGGGTAGAATGGTCAAAGCAAATAAAAGCTGCGGGGCCCACAGTGGAAGGAGAGGGAGAGGAATTTCAGTTTCAGATTCATGCACCTGAGCTTTTTTTTTTTTCAACTCTCTTTCCCGTCATTTGAAGCTCTCTCTCTCTCTCTAAATCTCTGCAAAAATCCAAAAACTCAATATATAAAACCCCATTTCTCTACGAATTTATTGTTTCAAGCTTCTCATTTCCTGAAGCACTTCTAATTTTTCATTCCATATGCTTTGAAGATTCGCTCTGCAGGTAATTTGCCGACTGCTGAAGCTTTTTCTTTTTTTTTTCAAAAAAAAATAAAATTGCACCCTAAATTTTATTTCTTGAATTGTCCATTTCTATTTCATCTGCTATGTTCAGCCTTCAATGCAGTTTGTATGAGGAATTTCTGCTCTTTTCTTCTTTTTTAGTTTGGAAATTTTGAGTTCAGAGTTGCCGAGTTTTTTTTTAAGAAAAAGAATATGTATGATTGCTCAAATTCAAAAAAATTGTTTTGAAGAATCTAATAAGTATAAGAATGACGTTTTGATGGCTTTAATTGTTTATTTTTGTGGTATTCAAACATATTGCATTGACATAATCTGCTTTGATCGCAATCCGGAACGAAGGACCTTTCTGGAAAGACGAAATGCAGTAAATTTGATTTTAGAAATTCTGCTTTTACCACCAATGATAGCTGCAATTATGAATTTGAAATCATAATTTTCAGCAATTCTTTCTGTTGCAGTGTTTTCAGTATCATTTCATCGATTGCATCAGTCTTTGTGTTTCTAGTTCTCAATGTGGAATGTGAGTGATTAGGTAAATTGACAATTAGGGCTAAATATGGTTGTTTGTTATTAGTTGGCAGATGCCAGCATTGTATAATTGAAGTTGTTGATGAGCTTGTAAAATTAGCTCATTTATGTATTGCCCTTTCCTCAAACTGCTAAATAATGTGTGTTATAAAATATATGGAGTGTGGTAGGGAAATGCCATTTTATGTTGAAGGGGAAGCTCGACGAGCTTTATAGGATGGGGAGCATCTTAAGGTGTATCTTGTCGTCTAGTGTTCGATTAGCATCTCGTGGTTTATAAATATTAGATTCATCATGCCTAAAATGATGCACCTGTCCCTGATCTGCACAGCCTCGTTGCTAATGCTGTTAATGATAGTGATTTCGATTCATTGAGGTAGTAATTAAGGATTAAAAATGGTAGGCTGCAGAATGTAATGGTAATCTAGTGATCTCTAACTCTAAAGGCTTTTTTTTCAGGGAATTTCATACAATGGGAATGTCAATACTTCCATAACGTTGTGCAACTTTCTCGTTGCATGCAAATTCAATTGCACATGGAATTCCATTGTGGTTTTGCATAATTGTTAGGTTAAGATATCATACTTCATGATCCCCTGTCAACTAGATAAAATATGACACGTGTGCTTGTCCATAGACGCAAGTTCTTAATAAAGTATTGTTTTCATGATCCATTGTTGACAGTTGAAAATTACACGTGTTCTAGTTCATAGCAACGTAAGATTGGACAGATCGGCTGACATGAGGTTTCATTGTAATAAATATAGCGAACAACTAATGAAAATGATTTCTTGCATTCCATTTAACCCTACAATTAATTTTATGTAACCATGTCATCCATGTTTTCTGCCGAAATATCTTAAAAAGGCGTATTACATTTCCAAGATCTTTTTTTGTTGTGCTTTCTGCTTTTCACTCTTTAATGAAATAGTTTCAAAAACTCTGCAGTCGTATGTAGTAGAGTTGACTTTAATTTGGCGTAATGCTCTTTTCTCAATTCCTAGTACGTCTACTGCATCGAAGAATGATATGCTATCTGACGAGGAACTAATTGGGACTGCAAAATCGTAGCTAGCCATATGTCTGCAGGAGAACTTTCTTTGATGGAACTCAATCTTGCCAAAGACATTGAAAGCAGAATTACTCGCCCTGGGAATATTGAGCACGAGTTTTGGCCGCTGGAGGAAGTCGATCCTAAGAAGGCAAGATTCCCATGCTGTGTCGTTTGGACACCTCTGCCTATTGTCTCGTGGTTAGCGCCTTTTATTGGACATGTCGGGATCTGCAAGGAGGATGGAACCATCCTAGATTTCGCCGGCTCCTATCTCGTTAATGTCAACGACTTTGCGTTTGGCCCCGTTGGCAGATACCTTCAATTGGACCGAGAGAAGGTACATCACGACGAACTTCTCTTTACCTAACTTAAAAGAGTTTTGTTTCAGTTTAAACTTTTGCAACAAGGAGCAGTTGTCATAGACAAAAGAATGAGTCAAAGGCAAAAACTTGTGCGCATCTAGTTGCACGTTGCATCCATCCAATTCGAGTTCACTAATTCCCCATTAGGGTGCACTATTCCCAAATAGGGTATATTAATTACAATTAGGCTTTAATTAGGATGGATGTACCATGCATCTGGATGCACCCAAGATCGATTCTTCTGATTTTTTTCAAGAAAAGGTACATCTTTAAATGCGTTTTCCCCGTGGTAGTGGTTGATGGATTCTGCTTTCATGTGACTTTCTCTTGCAACAGTGCTGCTTCCCTCCCAACCTCGCTGAGCACAAGTGCAAGCATCGCTACGTGCACGCGGAATTCGGGACCTCGATGACATGGGACGACGCCCTCCAGGCGAGCGCGCGCCACCTTGAGAACAAGTCCTACAACCTCTTCACCTGCAACTGCCACTCGTTCGTGGCCCACTGCCTGAACCGGGTCAGCTACGAGGGCTCGATGAGCTGGAACATGGTCAACGTCGTGGGCCTCGTGCTGGTGAAGGGGAGGTGGGTCGACGGCCTCTCCGTGTTGAGATCGTTTCTGCCGTTTTTGGTGGTGATGTGCTTGGGTGTATATGTGGTGGGATGGCCATTCATAATAGGTCTGCTTTCATTCTCACTCCTACTTGTTGGGTGGTTTTTGCTGAGTAATTATGTTTTCAAGAATATGTTAGATTGTTAGATGATTTAAATTTCATGTTTTTTTAGTGAACCACATTTTGTAGAGAACCACATTTTGAAGCAAGTGTTTGATAGTAGATCGCATGTTAGAAATTATTCATAGATTACATCATATATATAACATCACCTTTTAGTTTTTTTGCAATGACTATATCTCCAATTCTTTTAGTAGTAAATATATATTGTTCATAATATGACTTTCACGTGGTTGTTGAACTTTATAATCATAAACATCATGTTTAATTTTTGGCGATAGTGAAGTTTCATTTTTTTCAACAATGGTAACTTATAACCTAGTGTCTTAAAAGATAATATCGTAATTGTAACACTAAAAGAACTTTGACGAAGGTTTAAATATTTTTAAATATATGATTTAACTAAATCTAAAAGTTTGGTTAAAAAGATACACAAAATTTATAAAATTTGGGTTTTTGCTCCAAGTACGAAGTTAATTGGGCAATAATTTAGTAATTGTTTGGAATCCAATTAATTATCCGAACATATTGTTAAAAAAATCTCGATGATACTTTCTACTAGCACTCATGTTGATAGGTTTTAATTGTATAAAAATAGTTTGAAAGTCATTTTTCTAAAAAATTATATCGATATATTTTTGTTATAATTTTAATTTATATATACCATTAAAAAGCTGTCGTTGAGTGTTTTCCAATGATAATTTCAGATCGCACTTCGAACTCCAAAAAAATCAAGTTATTGGCAAATGAACTTTAGACTTACGCCAACTTTCAAAATTTTGTAAAATTTGTGTATTCTCTAAACAAAACGCCAAAGTTAATGTATTTATATGCAATTTAACATTCGAACCAACGTTCTTTTACTTCTACAATCAAACCAAACTATTATCAATGTTATAGACGAAAATGGTAGCCGTCAACACTTAACCGTGCTCAACAATTTCAAAATCCCAATTCAAAACGGTTGCCGTTAATTGTTACTCCGAAACCGTGGCCAACAGTTCCGACTCCGTTACCGTTTCGAAACAACGAGCACGTTTAGAATACGAGACTAAGAGATGCAAGAGATCGACGATCTCTTGCATTTTCTTCAACACATCACCTCCTAATGCAAACCAAAAGAAAAAAAAAAAACTGCAACATATAAACTGGTGCATTAGTTCATCATCTATAGATCGATTAACAGAGCAAAATCTTGATCATTGCAGTCACCTCGTTTCGACCTAGTTCTCGTATCTGCAGCAGATGAGCTCTCTAAGCACCGTATTTCGGGGCCTTCCATAGCTTGAAGGCCACCTCGTGTAAGAATCGATCCACCGGTATAACGAGGTTCCCGCCATTCTGCAAGAAAAAAAGCATGGATCAAAGATTTTGAATTTCTTCAAACAAAAAGCATAGTAAAGAGGTGAATTCTAGATAGGAATAGCCAAAGAGAAGTAACATTAAGCAAATGTCATGGAAAAATCATGATTTCTTATCTAAACAGATCTAAGTTTAACACTAGTATAATGATTCTAAGATGATAAAACAAACTAGGCAAATAAAATCCCCTTTCTATGCCCTCTACTATTAAATTCAATTCCATTGAGCTCTCAGCCTAATACTTTTGTTGCATTTAACCCACAGAAGGTGTACTTTGTAATTTCTTGATTCAACGCTGAGGCCATTAGAAGTTGATAGGAGACGCGTCAAAAACTACTAAGATAGGCCATATAATCAGACTAAAAGTCGTTAAAATTGTCCTATCGAGGGCTTAATACAACGAAAGTAACAGTTGGAGACTAACGAACTTCTTCAAGAAACTACTTACATGCTAAATCACGATATTCAAATTGCATGTGTCCATTTCACGACTCTACTAGCAATATATGACAGAATAAGAACGAGATAAGGATTCGGGTGCAGAAGAGTATAAATACCTCAAGAAAATCTCTAAACGCAAACGATTTAACTGCATCAACGCGTGTCACAGCATGCTGATACTGGGCTAGTAGCATCGGACAGTGCTGCCTGTAAAAGAATCGGTTAGGTATCATCATGCTCTAATTACTCCCTAATTGTGATTAATAAATCCTAAAATGGGAATCATAAATCCTAATTGGGAATTGGTGTGCCCTAATTGAGGTGTATGCACCATGCATTCAGATGTACACAAGTTTTTGCCTTACAGAAAATACCAACTTATACCTAATATTTTCCCTCGGTTTCCCGGCTTTGATCATGTAACTTTGACGTGGGAAAAGGCGTGAAAGCTCACTATCATTCTTGTTTGTAGCATTAGTAACTGAGAGTTCTCGATCCTCGTCTCCCACAGTGGCCCCATAGCTCATAACAACAGACAAGTGCAGCCTAGTGCCGATATAACTTTCCGATGCCGCCTTCTGTAAGTAACCACCGACCAAATCGTTCACAAGATCTATGCCCTCGACCCCATTCATCTTCGTGTTAGCTCCAATATGAACGAAAACTAACTCAAAAACTCCTGAATCCAGTGTCTTCCCTTCCTGAAATCCAAGCAGTTTCAGCAACGCAGAAGCCAAATGAGACGACTCAGCACTTGAACCATCGTTTTCAGACATTTCGTTCCACGAAAGCACTTTGAAGCCAACCATACCTCCAAAAGACTTCACACTTAAATTGTCGGTGACTATAGCCGCCTTCATTCCCATGAACCTGAAATTGAATCAAGAAACGACCTATAACACATGTTCCCGTTTATAGATAAATCAATCAAGCACACAAAGAACCCTTTCAACAAACGAACCTCTCAGCTACAGACGGAAATGCACACTTTTCTTGTGGTGTATCTTCACGTATTCCTTTTGCGGCCTAAAAGAGGATTGCAGTAAGCTGTTAAATTTCACATTCTCATCAAAAGATCATTACAAACAACACGCGTCGATTGAACCATTTAGATCATTACCGAGCTTTCATATGCATCGTTTGCATCGAGTAACTCAGCAAACTCCCTAACTATCCTCATATCCTCATTTTCTGCAATGTAACTCCCATATAAATCTCAATGTCCGCATCAAACAAGCCCAAGAAAAGCACAACAGACGCCAATACTTCCATAGACAAAAAACAAGAAAAAGAACTCCTAGCTAAACACAATAGACAAGAATATTCTACACATATAAAAAATGCACAAATCGGGCCTTTTGCAAGAATTTGGGGCTTCAAAGTATAGAATCCCTCTCTCTCTAAGGAAATTCTTCACCTTATCACATATCATGATCAAGACAATATTTTTCACTGACTAAAAAACACATGCAGCTCGTTTTCTCCTACAAATTAAACTCCATTTCTGATTGTTCTGTCAAATGATCAGCTAATACTAGGATTAAGCTATCAACATATTTCAATTGAGTTTGATATAAGCAATTACTACTATTCTGAAAACATGCCAAAAAAAAACTATTCCATTCTCACAATCATCACTCAAATGCTCAATTCCAATTCTAGAACAGCAAATGCAACATCTAAACAATCACTAATCAACCAGCTAATTGAAATTTAATCCAAACATAAGCTAAAATCATCAAAACAAATATAATTCAAAAAAAAAGAAGAGGAAAAATCATATTGAACAATAAACGATTTCCTCACACAGTGAGAGTGAAAAGAAGATCATTTAGCACATGCAACATCTCAACAATCACTAAATACTCAATTCCAATCCTAAAACAGCAAATGCAGCAGCTAAACAATCACTAATCAACCAGCTCACTGAAATTCAATCCAAACATAAGCTAAAATCATCAAAACAAATATATAATTCAAACAAATTGAGAAAAATCATATGAAAAAAAAAGGTTCCTACACACAGTGAGAGTGAAAAGAAGATCATTTTACCTGAAGGTGGGGAATGAGGGAGGGCGAGGAAACCGCAGAGGGCCCGAGAAGCGAGAGAATTGAGGTGGTTTTGGGCCGGGCTGATGAATCGGGCCAGCCCGTCGCCGTACAATACGAGGGCTCTGCTCGGCTTGTCTGCCATCTCTCTCTCTCTCTCTCTCTCTCGTGTTTCTGTATGTATATGTGTATGTATAGGAAGAAATTGCACAACTGCGACAGAGCTTAAAAGGGTGGAATCTGATGCTCCGCGTCTAGGTGGACCAAGATGGGTTTGACGACACGTGGCGGTTTTGTGAGAGAGAATAAGTTCTTTTTTTTTTTTCATTTCCGGAAAAAGAATATTTTCTTTTGGAATAAATTGAAATGGAGTAAAAGATTCTCTCTCTCTCTCATATACGCGAATCTTAGTCGCGTATCTTTACAAAGTTTGGAAATGTCACTAGGCAACAAGGTATATAGTTTTAAAGAAAAAATAATAATACTAATAAAAAAACATAGAAACTTGATTTTATTCAGATCTATGTACTAAACTTTTTGGAAAAAAGAAATGTATGTTAATAACTATAAGATATACTCGTATATATTATTATGTAGCATTACAAAAAATAAATTGTGAATTATTATTAACATTTTTTGTTTGATTTGGGTGGGGAACGATAGGTTTACAAAGAGTTCAAATTTTGGGTGTCTCGAATGAATGAAAAAGTAAATTGAGCTAAGACATTTGAGAGGCGTTAGTGTCACTATGAAACTATAAGCTTAATTGTGACTAAAGAATACAAATGAAAGGTCGAGTGAAATTTTTACAAGATATGGTTTATTTGTATCTGTTTATCCTAAAGTATCACTTAGTTATAAAAAAAGAAACAGGATTCTTGCATTTTTTTTCCCTCCTGCCGAGAAAGCATTCGTTCTTCAGCCCAGTTCCTTTTCTCAAAATCAAAATACTTCAATTGGTA
>JAYJMF010000085.1:86378-110243 GCA_036873715.1 Salvia sclarea
TCAATAGTTCGTTTTAATTGATATTACAAATGATATAAATTCTATATATTTATATATTTTAATTTTTCATATAATTGTAATTATAACTATCATTTTATTATATTATAACTATTGTCGTGCAACGCACGAGGGCAAATTCTAGTATTATATAACAGATACTAACTCTGTAATTCAACTATAAAATTGAAATTACAATATAATATATAACTTTATTATAAATATTTTAATTAAAGTCTTATAATCGATAAAGAAAGATTTTGTTACATTTTCGACATGTTCAGAGAAAAAAATGAATTGATCAATTGTATACATACTTTAAGATTTAAGGTTTAAGAATTCTTTGAGATGACCGATTTTATTTTTCCAAAAAAAATAGTATTGTGCACGAAATTCCATTTTAAGTTTTGGAGGTTGAGTTTCATTTGTACATCTAATACTTTATTAGTACTTTATTGCTCAATCATATGTTTTATTGAAAAAAAATTGCCCAACAATTACAGGACGCTCTGTGGAATGACAAGTTCAAATTATAACACAAAATGGTGTATTATAAAATGTTCGTTATATTTGCAATTGCAATTTAATTTGAGAAAAACTATACCTTTTAGAGGTATAAATTCATATAGCAACCAGCTTATTTTAAAAATTATTAACAATATACATCAATTATATAATTGAATTAAACATTTCTGAATACTATAATACTATTTTCCTCAAACAATATTAGCTCTTCTCCAAATATTTTTAAGTTGTGACTAATGCAATCTAATATATTCAACATAAATACAGCCAAATGCATAATAATGAACATGAATTAAAGAATTAAGAAATCAAAATAAAACACACTTTACAATACATTGTTCCCAAAACTATTCCAGATATACTTTACTTGCAACAATTAATCTTCTATGTATTTCTAGAAACACGTACTAACAATAATTGTATCTAAACAAATCCAGGTAATTATAGTCATCAAAGATTTCTTTGGGGTTCATGGAATCAAAACTCGGAGACTTTTCTTTATCCTTCGGCCGGACGTTTTGGTTTGTCATGCTCCGTTGCCAAATCAATTTTTCCCTTGAGAGGCCAAAAGAAAAGAAAAAGAAAAACGAAAAACTCTAAAAGAAAATTTACAAAATTAAATTTACAAAATAAAATACATTATTTATAAGTTCTATAACCACTATCGCCATTCTTTTCCAAACCAAATTATAAAAAAGATAAAATATCAACACATACAATTAAAAGATTTGTAATGGAAAATCAAACCTATCGTGGCACTGGCATGAGACTCTCTCCCGTAACTATCAGACTTGGAAGAACAGTAGGGAAAATAGAGGCTGACCTGATTGCTGGAGAGTCACAATTCACGAAGGCTATTTATAATTATAATTATTAAAACTATGACTATTGAAATTCTAGGATATTTAATTTTTCATGAATAATTTTAACATTGTAACTAAAATTATGACTATTAAAATTCTAGAATATTTATTAATTTAATGAATACTTTTAAGAGGATAATTAATATAATATTGGAAGAAAAATTTGATAGGAGATTCCCTTTTAGTATAATATATAGATTTGGATATTAATTAGAGCTTTTGCAATTTTTCTTACAGAAAAGTTGTTTGATTTCTTGTTATGGTTGTTTTAGATGGGATAATATGTTTTTTCTCCTACGGATTTATCTGACTTTTATTTATTTTAATATATGATAAATATTTTAAATTTTATTTATATTATATAAAAAATATTTATTTTCAAGCATATATCATTACATTTAAAACTATACGTGCACCATACGTACTATTCAACTAGTATATGGAAATCAGGCTATATCAAATTGAATTATTAATGGAAAATGTACCTTTTTATCTTGTTTTTGAAGTGGCTGACATTGTAATATGTTTTTGGGCCTATTAAGATTCCTTCGTTTTTTGTTTGTTCTTTTTTGCAACCCTTGCAAACTTTGCATGTGTTGCCTGAAAATTAATATTCATGATTTGGTGCTCATGAGTCATGATAGTATTGGAAAAAAAGATATGATCATTTCAATATTAACTTATATAAAAAGCCAATTAATTGTCAAGTAAAAAATAATGATTTGACACATATTCTACATAAATGATAGTATTATTTTTCAATTTTAATGTTAAAAGGGTTTTCTATTAGGTATTGATGTAATTCAATATACACTGTATCTTTTTCTATTAAATTGATATTCCTAAGTAGTATGATTCATGATTACTAATTTGTATCTTTTCTCTTGGGAATGATATATTTTGTATTTTTCTAGATGTACAATGTTTAGAGGCAAACATAATAAATACGACTGGCTCCCCCACCCCCATAATGCACAAATGTGATCATATAAATATATCTCTTGAATGCATCTAATTATTTAAGTTTGCAATGTATGCCCATACTAATATATTTAGGTGACGCTACTTTCAATAATAGAATATATAAATCTATAAAATATATGATTGAGATGTGAATATCGAATAAATTCAAATTAATCAATCCATCAAAACTAAAAAAAAAAAAAATATTAAACAGTTATTTTTATCATGCTCAAAGTAAACCACCCCATGAGCGGATGAGATCCCCTGTCCCCAATTCCTCGTGTGCCACCGTGTGTCACTACGAATTTTGATAGTTTTGATAAATTTTCTTGTAGAATAAAAATTTATTATTACATAATATATCATGATTAATATTTATAGCAAAAGAATAGAATTTTAAAAAATCATATACCATAATTTTGGAATATCTAGGTTAAAAAAATACGTATTTTGGTTGATTATTCCAAAATCATGGTATATGGTTCTTTAAAATTCTATTTTTTGCTATAAATATTAGTCATGATATATTATATAATAACAATTTTTTATTCTACAAAAAAAGTTATTAAAACTATCGAAATTCGTAGTGGCACACGAAAAATTTGGGACAGAGGATCCCATCGGCCCCACGAGGGAAATCAATAGTTTTGTCCGGCAAATATTCAAATCAATACATTTAATTCAATTCAATTCAATTCAATTTTTAGTGCTATTATAACAACTTAAACTAGCTTGCTAGCTCAATATGTTGAACCTTCACCCCTAATTGAGCTCATAAAGTAGAAATAATAAATTCATTTACGCATGTGAGTTCTAACCTAGCTATCACACTATTTTCTAGAGTAAATTAATATAGTAAACTCATGATACCACTTCACATATTTGGCAGATTGATGAAGTTCCTACAATAATTTTTTGTTATTCTTATAAAATCATGAAATTATCGACATTTCTGCAGACCGCCTTGTGACGGTCTACACCAAGAAATCAAATCGTAAAAAAATTGCCTTCTCGAAATTCGGGGACTAGCATTGTACCTACAAGAAGAAAAAAAGGACAACATGAATGGTACCATAAGATGAGGGGCAAATACGCAATTTTTGAATTTTGATTTGGATGCGTGATAAGATGGGTCCAACCTAACAATCACATTAGAGTAAATTAATACAGTAAACTCACAATACTACTCCATATATGAACGGTAGATCGATGAAGCTCCTATATATTTTTTTTTTGTTTTATAAAATCATCAAATTATCGATATTTTCTACAGATCATCGTGTAACAGTCTCCACCACAAAATCGAATCGCAAGAAAATAGCCTTATCGAAAATCGGGGACTAGCATTGTACCTACGAGGCAACATTTTGAATGGTACCATGAGATGAGGGGTAAAGAAACAATTTTTCGAATTTTGATTTGGATGCGTGATAATACGGGCCCAACCTAACTATCACACTAGAGTAAACTAATACAGTAAACTCACAATACGACTTCATATATGAAGTGGCAGATCGATGAAGCTCCTACAATAAATTTTTTGTTCTTATAAAATCATCAGATTATCGACATTTTCTGCAGATCGCCGTGTAACAGTCTCCACCACAAAATCGAACCGCAAGCTCGGAATCCGGGGACTAGCGTTGTACCTACGAGAAGAGAAAAAGGGCAACATTTTGAATGGTGCCATGAGGTGAGGGGGCGAAAACGCAAAAATTTTCGAATTTTGATTTGGATGCGTTATAAGATGGGCCCGAATGTCGGCCCAATTTGATCTAAGTGTGAAAAAACCGATGTATTCGGGCCTTTTCTGTTTGATTCGTATATGGGCCCCACTTTCAAAGACCCAAATATTGAAAGGCTAAAGTGACAGCTACTTTCACCGCCTTAGAGTGACAAGGACATACATATAGTAGAATGGCCCATTTATTGGGTGACATGACAGGTAAGGGCGTGTTTGGTTGGGAAAATTGGAGTTTTTGGAAATCAATTCATGATGTGAAAGTTACTAGTAGGTTGGGATTGGAATCAAAATGTACCTAAAATCAAATTTCTTATGTTATTTCCATTTTATTTTAGCAATGTCTCTGCATTTTGAACATCTAACATAGAAAAACGCATGCGATGTTGCCCGAGCGAATTGCAGTCAACACGAACAATATTGTCCGATATATCAATGGCAGGGCCACATGGAGCTATAGAGGGGCCTAAGCCTTGTATCGACCTTTTTTTTTCAACTTTTTTTATTGTTGTTATAACGTCGTGATTGCTGATATTTTGTTTGAATTATTTTGTGGAAACCTCTATCGCTAAAACAGTCGGTCCATAGAATGTTATGTTTTTAACATTAATTTTGACAACGAAGTGCAACCTGTTGGTAAGACGCTTTCCCTCTACTCGAGAGATTGTGGGTTCGAGTCACCCTAGAGTAGCGTGTGAGTGATTTTTTTTTTTTTTCTTTCTTTGATTTAATAAATATCATTTAAAAAAAAAATAGTCGGGCCACATGGAGCTACCAGCTTGACTAATGATTTCTTCATGGTAATTATCACATTTGTTGAGATAATTAGTATTTTAATTGTCACGTTTTATCCGTCCGCACCATAGAAAGAACATAATAACCACAAAAAGTTGTAATGATTATGGGAAGTTATGTGTAGTCTATTCGGGGACACAATTGGGCTACAATTATTCATTGCCCATCACTCATTTACTATTGGGCCCTACGATTTGGCCCATTTAAGTTCTAATATATTTAATAAATAAGCCCATAATTAACTTTCACAATTTAATTCTAAAATTTCTGATTTCCAGTTATCAAATCGTAAATGTATCTGCATGAATTTGGCTGCGGTTGAATGCGATCAGTTCTGGCTGTCTTCTTCTTCTTTTTTTTCTTCTTCTTCAGGTAGCAATTCTCAAATCAATTTTTCGAACATGAAAGGATAGTTGCGAGCTTGATTTTCTACAAAGGAAATCGTTTACCTTTTAACTGCGAGCTGAATTTTTTTGTTTGGGTGATTTTGGGCATTGAAATGCTGTAATCTGATTGATGTCGCTGTGTTCTTGCTAATGTATGTGCGGTTTGCACGCAGCTGCTTTATCATTTCTGTATTTTTGGTTGATTTAATATGAATTTTATGTGCTGTTAGAGAGAATTTGGGGAGACTTATGGTATGAATGATTGGTGGTTTCAGTGTTTAATATAGCATGCATTTCCGTTAATAAAGAAAATTAAGAAGAAATAGTTATGGTTCACTATGGTTTTGGTGAATTTGCAATGGATAAAGTTGGTGTGATGCTTGACGGAGATGGTGAATTAAAGTATTTTGGAAAATTAGGCATGTCGTCTAGTGAGGAGCTCGCCTTTCTCTCTCTCTTTTTTGTTAAAAAATAAAATAATAATAAAAAAAGCCTTTCTCATGACGTGATTGTGACCATCATTATTGTTTGAGATCTTCTTTTATGATTGAAATGCTAAATTAGCCGAACTTGGATCGGGGAATGGGAAATCAGGAAGATTGTTTCCCTTATTAGTTAGATTGTTGAAATTTGTGAGACAGAGGGAGACATGTAATTAGGATTATAAGTATAAACTTGTTAAGGCAGTATCCGTGAGCCTAGGCCTTCTTTTGGGGAGATTTGAAAAGCAAAGAAGAGATTTTACCCGTTCCATCGTTTGATAAGAAAGTTATGAAGGATCGCAATGTGGAAAGTTAGGAACACGGCAAGTCTCTCTCTCTCTCTCTCTCTCTCTCTCTCTCTCTCTCTCATTCTGTTTTTAGTAGGTTAGAGCAATGCTCATTTAATATGATTTATTGTGACATCTTATTGAAACCTATATCTGCTTCCCTGAGATGATTATTTGTAATAAATAGATTGTGAATTAGTTTCTTCCTAGGATAAGAGTTTGGAAAGGTCTAATGTTCATGACTTGAATCTTAGAGGACACCTAGGTAGAGCTTGTTAATTCAGTGGATATTTACACAAATTGCTCATGTATATTGAATAAGATGTAAATGCTTTCTGTTGAATATATTCTGTTATTTTCTGTCCAAGATGAATCTGCATCAAGAGAACAATAATTCTCTGAAAGAGCTTCTAGGAAACTGACATACAATAATAGTTTTTGAGGTGTAAGTGTAATATGCACCAGAAATAAACTAATAAATAATGACCCACTTAGTCATCTCTTAATTTTCATATCACTTTGTTAATTTAGGTTCAATCTGGTCTTGGTGTTTGCAAAATAATATGTCTAATATTTATATCCATTATCATGAATGAGAAAATCATGTGTAGCTGAAAGATGTCCTTCTGAAGCATCTAAATACCTGCTGGTTTCGAAAGCTTGCTAACTCAGAGTGCGTTCTTGAGTTATTAGCTAAGTCAATTACATTAGAATTTAGAACTGTTTGATTTAGCTTTCTACTCGTCTAACCCCAGTCCCTCTCACAAGTGGACAAGGTGAATGTGCGGTTTTGTTATCATAAAGAAATTCGAAGTAGATGATTAGGCTTACACTTGGTGAAATTGATTGGACTTTTTGCATTTCACAATTGATGTTTAACTTCCTGTAGGAAGCTCACCGTAGGAGATAACATGATTGATCTTCAACAATGTTTAATTGCTCAAATAAGAAAGAAAATAAAAGTGGACTTCGTGAATGTCCAAATCATCTTGCAATCCAAAATGGTATATTCAGATTGTCGATCGATGGTTTTTGTTTTGTTAGTAAGCCAACATATTCAAGGAGATCTATGGAGCATTTTCTGATAAGAGATATTCTGACAATTGCTACGGATAACATTGACAGATGGAGCAGGAATTTGTGGTAATTGTTAATGTGTCAGAAATTATGTAGTATTACTATAATTTGCTATACATACAGTCAACCAAATGACAGCTTATATTGTTTTAAAGATTACACCATGCATACAAAGGAATGCTTCCACATTATACTTCTAAGACTAATGATAGACTGACGAATACTCACCTCCTTGTTGCTATACTACTAACTTCTTATCTGCCTATGTTTTATGCATTTGCACTAGTCAAATCTTTAGAAGGCAATTACTCCTTCCTCACATTTTACTAATAAATCTGCTTGCACATATTCATTGCTTACACCAACCAAGTCATTCGCCCGCAGTGATTCATTCTCCCAATCTGTTCTATTAATTGCTGATAAAATGGATAATACGCATACGACCTGAGCTGCTAAAAGGCCATAACAAAGGCCCATGAACCCCAGATTCCAGAAAAAGGCCAGAGCTACTGCCACAGGTGCCCCCATCATGTAGAATGAACAAAAGTTTATAGCTGCACCAATGCTAGGCCTAGCACTTCCTCGGAGAGCTCCGCAGCAAGTGGTTTGTGGACAATTGGCCAGCTCGCAAAGTCCAATAATGGGCAGCACCGCCACTGTCAGCTCAAGAACTTCATTATCATTGGTGAAGACCCTTCCCCATGCTTCTCTTCCCAATGTAGTTAGTAGAAATCCAAATACTGATGAGAGAAATGCCAATGCTATGGCTACTACAGTTGCTAAGCGCGCCTTGTGTGGACTGCCTGCTCCAAGTTCGTTTCCCACTCTAGTAGAAATAGCAGCACTAAGGGCTGAAGGCAATGTGTACATAAGAGATGTGGTTTGTATTACGATAGCTGATGTTGCAAGTGCAACTTGGGGTTTGTAGAGGTAACCGGATAGAAGAGTCATCAACTCATACCACCACCATTCCAAACAGACACCTAGGCAGGTAGGAATTGCTAGTCTAAGTAACATTCCCCATTCCTCCCAGAATGAGTTCGAGCCTGGCTTGTTTGAGGTTGTTGCCGAGGATTTAAAAAAGTGAATCTTCTCTTCGTGGAAACATTTTATATAGCCTAAAAGAAGTAGCAAGATATTAAGGTTGGCAATAAATGTGGAAATTGCAACCCCCTGGATGCCAAGACGTTGATGGAAAGTAAAGAAGATGGCGATGGGAAAATGTAGTAGTGTTGCCAGCAGAGTGCACCATAGCAGCGGCCACGTTGTCCCTCTGCTGCGTATGTAGATACGTAGAGGATGAAGTAGGCTGTTGACAAAAAGATCAGGAATAGCAGAGCTGCAGTAAAGGCTAGCAACGCGTACTACTTCTGGTTCTTGATTGAGCCATAATAAGATAGGCTCGAGATAAATCCAAAGAATCCCAATCGGTATAGATGCAAAAAGCAACAAAATTATTGTTCTTTGAAGAGTGAGAGACACCATGGTGAAGTTTTTGGATCCAAAAGCTTGGCTGCAGAGTGGTTCCATTCCCATGGCAAGTCCATAAAGCACAGAGTAACCTGTAATGTTGGTGAAGCCGATGGCTAATGCACCTCCAGCCAGTTCCAAGCTTCCTAGCCTTCCTATGCATGCTACTGAAATCATGTTTTTCAGGTAACTCAATATGCCCATAACCAATATTGGGAATCCAATGTCAACTACATTCTTCAGTTCCTCTATCACCTAGCATAAGAGAATTTTCAGCATGGAAAAATGTTAGTGATGTATAGCATTATATTTATGTTCTTTGAGTTTTGAAGATTCTGTTATTCTTACCTCTATCGTTGTCAGGCTTTTTTTGTTGTGCGTTGCTTCCATCTTTTTCCCTTTCGCTTGTTCTTCTTGTTTCCTCTCTTATTTGGTTGAGTTGGCACTGAGGATCTCACAGCTCATATACACCTTTCTGCACTTCAACATGCATGCTTACAGCTTACTTACTCCCATGCTGTTATGGGAGTGACATCTCATGGGAGAGTAAGGAGTTTTTATAGGCGCTCGGAGTGGTGGGTTGTCAAATTTCTTTTTATTCTTACCTGTGAAGGAACATCTAGTTTAATGGTAAAATAAGAATGTATAGTGGCTTTGTGCCCTAATCTTATAGAATTAAAGACTCATTACACTTTGATTTGTCATTTTGCCAAATATATTTGAGCATATCTGCTTCCTCAAAGAAGAGAATCTTGCAGAAAAACAATATTTACCTAAATCTACGATTTATCTCCACATGTAGAGGTTTTTTGTATTTCTAATTGTCATTTCTCAAATGTCAAGTCTGATTTCTGCTCGTCCAATTAGTTGTAATATTCTGAAGAGCTGATTACCCCTATGGTTAAGTTTGATATTAACCCACTTGAAAATTGATGGTTTCACTATTCTCATGTGGTTGTTAGGTGTAACCTTGTAAAGGGTCTGAGCTTATTTTGAAAAGTTAAAAAGTTGAATCCCGTATCAATAATTTGTTAGAAATCTCTATTGTACTGTGTACCATTTCCTCTGTTGCATTAAGAATGTTGAACTACTTTTCTGGCCGAGAGAGTTAAAACTTCCTAATATTGTGAAGAACCTTTACCAAAATATCTGCACAATATCATCGTCATGCCTTTGTCACTTAATGATGGGAAGAATCTATTTGTAGGGGTGGAAGGAATTTGTTCAGGTCCATGTCGCCCTCTAGCTATTATTTTTGGGTAAGCAAAAACCTTCCATCTTGTGCTTGCATCACAAGTGTATCCAAGATCCCCGGGAAAATCTCCTTGTCAACTGTAGCACATGCTTTATCCAGTAAAGTTTCTACTAGAAGCCTTCTTGCTGTAAACACTGCCCCATTTCCTCTTTATACTAGTTAGGTTCTTTGAGAAAGAGACACACACACCCTCTCTGATCCATCATTTCAACATCTTCTCAGTAAAAAAAACGTGAACAATGCTGCTACCCTAGATTTAGTTAGTTTTGGAGTTATGCTTGCCAGTTGCCATCACATACCATAATCTCTAAAAACACATGCATAACATAGGCATCTTAGAGTGAATTGCACACAACATCATCCTCGTGCGCTCCTGCATATTCATGTATGCATATCTCATGCATCCTGAATTTGTTTTTGCATTTATTTAGGGAACCATACTGTATGTTTTCTGTTACACATCTCGTCTCTTGCAAATGTAAGCAATTCACCCTTCATTCCAGTGTCTATTGTGAAAACCATCTATTTCAAAGCACGCGTTATATGTAAATCTTTTGTACCCCCTTAATTCTCTGTTGCTGAAAGCATAACATATGGTGCCTGTGTCCGAGAGTCATTGGTTGATTTAAAATGCAAAATGAAAATAATCCTGTCATGCTCATACGGAACCATGCATGTGCTTATTTGTTGCACCAAATGAGCGACAAATCAATCCCGTGTGTAAATTATTACCTCCACTTCTCATAATCTTGTAGGCAAATTGCATCTCAAGGCATCTACTTTTCTCCTCACGTTGCAAGATGGGATAGGATGGGATATTGTACCTTCCCACTCATTTCCAAATTGAACGCCAAAAGGGGAAATACGGTTGTAAGAGAGAAAAGGTGCTACTTTTAAACTGTCACAATCTCTTGCTGTTGCTGTATTGGGTTTCTCTTGGTCCCGTGGTCTTATGCAGTGTGTATGGACAACTGACAGGCAAACGCGCGGGGCTCATTTCCTTAAACCGAAAAAAGAAGTGCATTTTCTTACTCTGATTGATTCTCGGAGTCAAAAAGTAGGGCAATCTTGAGCCTTTTGGTGAGTCAATGAGATATTCTTCTCCTCGTGGGCTATTGTTCTTTACTTTATTTTCACTCCTCGCGATTTAGGTTGAGGAAAACTTGTTTATACATGCCACGTCTATATTGATGGTGTTAATAGTTATTTTCTGAAAGCTTAAGTTACTGAAATTCCAACTTGCAGAAAGTTGATACTAGCTAGCTAACATGCCTTTGCCCCACATCCACTTTGCTTAATGTAGTTTGCTGACAAGCAAGTTTGAATCATAATGAATAGTTTTTTTGGGATTAGTAGAATACTCGCAGATGTCCTAAACCACATAAAACCCCTTCTAATTGACAAATGATGTATTCAAATTTCACAAAAATATTCAGATTCAAGCTCATATCCAGTGGCATATTTATAATTTTATAGTTGTTAATTTGTATCCTAGCAATCTTGACTCATAAGACTGTCTTACACAAGACTCACACATCATATCCCCCAATCCTAATGCTATCCGAGCGTAATGTTTTATAGTGCCATAATACTCCTTTGTAGTTGTAGGGCCATTGGTTGTGAAATTGCAAACAAGATACATATATATAGCACTTTGTGTCTTGTGTTGTGGGGGAGTGAAGAATGCTCTTATTAGCACTATAATCTTGATCATGATTTAGGAGGCAGCAAATGGCTTGGTGGAGAGAATATGCTATGGCTAGATTGTCCACATTATTTGGTCTCATTCCATCATGATATGTCAAGATAATAATCAACAAGAAGATCCCCAAAGGCCAATCCATGGAGTCAACCATATCAAAAATCAAGAATCTCCATTGTCTAGCACTTAATTTTACTTTTATTTCCTTGTTTTACTTGACCTTGTTGGTGGTGCTTCTTTATGGGGTGCACACTGTGGGGAATTCTTACCACTAGAAAGCTTCAAAAGATAGCCCGATTAGGCCTTCTTCACGAATATATAAGAAAACTGTATAAATGTGTTCTAATGTATAATGACTTAGTGGTAGAGTGTGTACTAACATCGGTGGAATCGTAGGCTCACTCTTCGAGGGTTTACACGCTTCGGTGTGGTTTTTAATTTATAAGGGAGTCTTGTCTCACTGGTCGATAGTGCTCGTACCTAGGATCATTAATACAATTACAAATGTCACTAAATAGAAGTTTGGATCCAGAAATTGATACGTTCGTACTAATCTTGAGCCCGATTCTACATAATCATGTGATAGACTAGAGATAGATAGATAGATTAGAGATTGAAGTGAATGGAGTACAACTTGATGATAAGTTCTCATTTGCATTGAGATTCAACACATCACACTTCGAAATTAGGTTAGTCAAATATAACATCAATATTGATTGATTATATCCAATCCAAACCTATGAGTCTCGAATAATTGAGCTCATATCAATCCCTAAAATGCCCCTTAGTCAAGATTGCCCACCAACTAGCTAGGTTGTAGCATTATTGATAGTTAGTTGAGATTCAACAATACTACTCCGTGGTTGATCTTCAATAATAGTTTCCATATAAAGAGATATCGAGTATGAGACTAGAAGATTTCATAAGATGTATATACATATATGAATATGTATGCTCATTTTAATATTGTCACATTTTTTTTCCCTTAGAGAATACTTTGAAAGTAACCTCAACACATTTTTTTTGGGTATACTCTTGTCGCACTGTTATAAAAAGAAATTGGAATTTCAATCACATTTTCTGATGAAAAGATGGTATGCCACTATACGTACCCTTTCCTTCCATGCACATGCATGTCAAAATTTAGGTAGTCCTAACGTGCTTCAACTCTCTCTCTCTCTCTCTCACTCTCACACACACACACACACATGTATGTATGTATGTATGTATGTATGTATGTATGTATGTATGTATGTATGTATGTATGTATGTATGTATGTATGTTGTATGTATGTATGTATGTATGTATGTGAGTGTGTGTGTGAGAGAGAGAGAGAGAGAGAGAGAGAGAGAGGTGTCACTTTTTGTCAGTCAATTAACATACAATAGGATTACATTTACATCTTAAAAAAATATAAAGTTCATAATAATACGGTCTCTTAACCTGCGTATTTTCACTTTATTTGTGCTTTTACTCCCTTTGAATGAATAATAAAACTAAAGTATCATATCCATTCAAATACTAAAGTAGTAATACTCATGAAATTCAAACATAAATCTGATTGGCCTGCATTTTCGCTTTAAGAATCTAGTGCCCTTTAATCAGTATATATGTATAAACACACTCTAAAAGATTATTCCAAAAATGGGAAATCTTGAATTGTGTAGAGACGTGAGAATTGAATGTTGGATGAGATGGTAGCAATGATGTGTTGTTGCGTACTATTTTCTTTAAGATATTTGCTGCCGTTAGTTATTATTCGTGAACGCATTTTGAATATCAATTTAAATTTACAAGCCTAGATATATTTAGATATATTTATGAGTAAGGAATAAGATTAGTGCAAAAAATAAATTAAAATAATAAATCAACCGTGTTTTCTCAATTAATTCAATACACTATATAATATTGGTATGAGTTTTAATAAATTATAATGAATATAAAGTTAGTGGAGAAGTGGTCCCACAATTATAAGAGTAATTGTAAATAAAGTAGCGGGTTATGACAGATTTTTCAGGTAAATAGATGGGAAATACAAGGGAAAAAATTATGAGGATTGAGTGGTAACTATGTCTACAAAAGAAAAGTGCACATTTTTCATGGACTGCCCAAATGAGGAAAAATGTACATTGTTTGTGGGCGGAGTGAGTATTAGGTGACACCAAAGCATGTGAGTTTTATTCTTGTCGCATTGAAGAGGTTGGCTCCTTAAGATACCTGGGTGCAGTTTAGTTGATGAAGCGCTTTCCCTCCAACTAGTAAGTTGGAGGTTCGAGTCACCGTGGAGGAAAAATGTGGTTATTGGACCTCTTGAAAAAGACAGAGAAAAGTTGAAACCCTATAAATATAATTAGTTTAGTAAATTGGAACGTACCCAATTGAATGTGTTCATATTTATTACAATGATAAAGTGCAAGATAGTTGTCAAGAAACTACATTGACTCAGTAAATTGAAGCCCATTTGTAGTAATTTAGAGTAAATGCTCTAGCTTGCTTGATTATTGAATTCTTAATTAATCGTTTGGTTCACTCGAATGAATTTTGTCAAATGGTGGTTCTTTCTTCCATTTACAACGACATATATTAAATGCACAAGCACATTAAGTTAAGAGAGTCACCAAATGTCACCTAAAAAAATATGTCACCTAAAAAATGATAATGTCATATTAAATAAGAAAAATATAAAACACAACAAATATAGGCACCATGACATCCCTATCTCGTAAAAGTAGATGAAAATATTAAAATAGTTTACCGTCAATTTAAATTATATTGAAATTATTTTTACTATTTCCCATAGTTATTATAGTAGACATTGCAAAAACAAACTAAGTTCCCACCTAATAATCTAAGCGAAAAAAGAAAAAGAAAAAAGAAAATTAAGAGCGTGAGTGTCTTCGCACGTGGCTTGTCACGTGGGGACCACAATAAACGCACGTGACCAAGACGGCACGTGTTTGCACGTTACAGATATTATCAATTAGACGGCAGCGCGCATCAATAGGAAAAGAAAACAATAATTTGAAGAAAAAATAAAAATAATTTGAGCCGTCCGATGCTCGACACGTGTCACTGATCCCCGTCGATTTAGGCTTTTTGAACACAAGCTTAGGCACTCACATGAGTTGCTGACAAAATCCCTACCTTCTGTCACGTGCAATTTGGACATTATAGAGGTTATTAATTTTCTAAAATACAATTTATTTTACCAGCAATATAAAACGTAGATACTAAATTAATGATTAAAGCCTAAAATAGATCTTGCAGGATAATAATACTAATTAAATATAGAAAATTAAACAAAAGGAGAGTGGTTGGATACTAGCTTGTGAGCATCCTTGTTGAGATTATCAAGTGGATATCTTAAATTTATCACCAAATCCTTAATCATTGCAATAAGTTAGTAACCCAACGATTTAGTGATATAATTAATCAGCAATATTAGCAATGGGAATACGATAAATTGTGAAACTATTTCTAGTTAATTAGTGGTCTTTTATTTTGTTTTTTAGAAATGTTTGTGGATGCTATTTGAAGTGTATTTTGGGTGCAGTAAATATCAATTTAATTATATAAAATTGATAAGATTCGAAGTTGAAATTTTTAATTGTATATTCGATTTGCTGGTAGGCCATTCTCAGTTAACTAGTGATTCGTGTCAACAATATCATTTTTGATGAGACACAATGAAGACATAATTGGTAATTTCTTGTCCATTCTACCTTTTTTTTAATATAATAAATATAATTTAAAGAGTGTTAAAATGGAATAGATGTGGTATTATAATTGTAGCTTTTAAGATTGCAAGGTAGACTATATATAAAAAAATATGTAGTTTTTTCTTTTAATATAAATTATGATTAATAAATGGAAGGGGCAACACAAGAATGGATTTGAGTTATTTGAGCATAAGAAATGCATAAATATAAATTCGATAAATGAGAGAGAGAAAGAGAGCATTATTATAAATCGACTCAATAAAATCTAGTATGAAAAATTAATATGAAATATTATAAAATATAAAATTACTTGTGATTAATAATTAGTTGTTATTTCATTAACCTTAATTTTGCACCCATTTTATGTTAATTTTGCATCCATTTTATGTTATTTCAACACCCTATCCACTCTCCATTCACATAGGGATTGGTGTCACCATTAGCCAATCATCTACCGCCACGTTTCCCCAAACTTCGATGATGATATTTCTAATTTAATTTGCTGATAAATCGAACACATTTAGAATAACTAAATAATAATTAAGTCAGATACATCAGCCTAAAACAGTCATAATAGGATTTAAAGAGCTCATAAAAAACCAACTAACAAAAAAGTTAATGAAAAACCAGATTTACTGAGTAATTAAGTTAGTGTAGATAAATAATTAATTAATTAAACAAAAAAATAGAAAGAAAAATAAATAAAAATTTGTTGTACTTGCAATGTATACTTGCAAAGCAATCGTGCATGATTGCATTGATGGTGGTACTTGAAGTTATAATTGTTGTACAGCTTGGTAATCATGATAAATTTCACTTTACTAGAATGTCCTATTCATTTTATACATACCTAAAAAAAGTTTATTCGTATGATTTTTACTGAATATGAAATTTTCTATTGTAAATGATATATATTTTTTTTACAAATCTTAACATAACATCTTATATTTATTTCAATTTCCTCGTAATAAATATGATGAGTTTTTACAAAAAAAATTATTAATAGAAAGATTTGCAACAACTGAAAATACTAAAAATATAAAGATATGGATAAAGTTTAGCAAATAACAGTGTTGCATAAAAAGAAAAACATTTCAACGTGTTTGATCTATTCATTTGGGAAGTTAGATTATATTGGACATTGGTATCCAACATTAATATATTTTTTAGGGATTTTAAGGGAATATACCAGGAATTTAGCATGCACATTTCTTACTTATTTTCTTAAGAAGAAGTCTCAAAACTTCCCATGCAAATTTGTGGGTTTTTTTAATAATTTTTTATCTAAATATATATACACATATAAAGAGAATTATTAACAGAAATAGTAAGTTATACTTTTCCGTCTAAATCACCATTCATTTTTTTTTTCTTACCTTCACTAGTATTTAGACATTCTCTGTGTATTTTATCTCAATAGTAAAATTCATTTCAAAATTCTCAAATTTGAAGCGCCTTACAGGCTTTATATGCCCCCTTAAAGCAACATATCTCAAACAATAATGTACAAAAGATTTTGCAATTATATAATTTATTAATTAATCGAATAATCTAGGTTAGATTACAACAATGTTTTTCATTAATTACCACCTAATAAAATTAAGTCGTTACCATCCAAATATGCATATTAGGTACTAACTCGTACATTTCTAACTGCATAATTAATTGCATAAGCGTCTCACATAGCTAGCCAAAACTTGGTCCTCCACACATGTCGTTTCAATTTATAAATTTATATTTTTAAAAACATATTACTATAATATTTAACTTTGCATTTTTAGATAAATAGTTTGTTCATAGTAATCGTCACCGTTGATCATAAAAATTTCCTAGTAAAAAATCTGGCCTGACAGCGTCTCCAGACGCTATCACATTAATTGTAACAAACTGACGAAAAAAAAATTACGTGTTCGATTTTATATTTTCACTTAACTTTTAAAATTAATAAAAATGTGAATCATATGACAAAATGTAACAAAAAATCTCATATCCTTACGAAAACCTATGGTCCATTGCGCTTTTGCAGTGAATCCCACCTCTTATCTAGAAAAAGAATTGAGGTATATGGCCTTGTTGTTAAGTAATCACAAAATTCCAATTTTACCCCCAATATTAGTGGCCCACCAATCATAGCAACCCATCACCCCCTAAATTTTCAAACCCACCTTAGCAAATTTTGGTGATGTGTTCCTGAATTTTCCCCAAATATTTATGTAAATGTAAATGTAAATGTAAATTAACAAATATATTATGTAAAGCATTACTTGAGAAGTAGCATGGAACAAACATTGGCCCCCTCCCACCCAACCGCAACATACAAAAGTACAAGTTAAAAAAGGGTATTTATGTCATTTTGATCTTGATGTAGCCATGCTAAAATGGAGGGCATTTAAAACTTATGTAAAAAACAAAAATTTAGATAAATATTGTGTTAATCATAACTAATTCAATTCTTCTCACCTCCTTCCATTTAAAAACGAATAATTGCGTTTAAATATATGAAATTTTCTCAAATTTTGGTTTTGCAAATAAACTAAAAATTATACTACTATCTTTCGCTACATGAATTTTCATTATATTCTGATTTTTAATACAACGACCAATTCAGACGGAGTATGAGGTGGATGCCTGAAATGTCGATATGGCTTACATTTCAGGCGACCATCCCAGTATTAATCCACCGAAATTGTTCGTCGTGTTAAAATTCAGATTACAATAAAAGTTAGTATCTTCAATGGTTTAACTTTTTGTCCATTTACAAAATTAGAATCCCATAATATTTCGTGTATTTAAGCGCAATTAAATAACGACGTAGTGGATTAGTACCATATATAACCTCTATTTATATATAATCTCATCACATGTACCTGAATTATATTTAAACAAAATACGAAATTGAAACACGATTACCAAAAATAGTAACGGACACGTGGCAACATCTCGAGAGGGCGTATGCAGTACCGCCGCGTGTGGCAGCCTCAAAACGAACCGTGGGGAGTGCTTCAGCTGACCCCAACACCCCGTATATCCGCCTCCATAAATAAGTGAAAAAATATAATTAAATAAAATACGAAAATTAAAAACAAGATAATTAAAAATAGTTAATGAAACTACCCAATGTTGTAAAGCCATAATTTCCCTCGTCAAAATCCAATTTTTTAGGTGTCTCCTTCACTGTCCCCTTCTAACGCAAATAAACCCCTCTCCTCACTTCTCTCCCCCAAAACTTCACTCTCTCTCTCTCCAAAAACACACACACACATACTCATTTCCTTCATTTTTCTCATCACTTTCTCTTTCTCTCTCACACTCTCTCTCTCTCTCATAATCCTTCATTCATTCATTCATTCAATCAAATCTTCTCTCGTGGAAGAAATCAAGAGCTTTTCCGATGGAAGCCGCACCGGAATTCTTCGAGGCCACGGGCTACTACGACGCCGTCTTCTCGCCGGAGAAGCGCCTCTCCGACGCCAAGAATGCCGACGCCGCCTTCGCCATCGACGACCTCCTCGACATTCCCAACGACGACGCCCCCGACGCCGCCGCCGACACTGCCTCCCCCGCCGCCGCCGCCACCCCGGCGGCCTCCTTCTCCTCCTCCCCCGCCGCCGAGCCGCATTTTTTCGGCGCCGGAAATTTCGCCGGCGAGCTCTGCGTGCCGGTACGTGAATTCATGCATTTTGGGAATTAGGGCACAAAATTGCATGCCAATTCTATCTCTAACTAATTAACTAAGTTGGTTAGAATTATTTCGGAATTGGACGTTAATCACTCTACCACTAATGTATAGAATGCAATTGAAGATTAAATTTAATTTAATTATGTAAAACTAATTTTGAGCTCGAATTGGCCATTTAATTAGCACATGTTGCTTTCTTGGGAGAAAACCCCAATTGCATTAAAAAAGAAAAAAGAGAAGGCTGCGAATTGAAAAAAGAAAGATAAAGTGTTGGGCTTTGTCGAGTACAAAACTATTTATTTCATTTCATTTATGTAATATATTAATAAGATAAAACTAATTAACTGAAGTAATTTAGCCTTATCTAGTGAAATTATGTACACTATAATTCATTGGCTACATTGGATTTTATTTTCGTCGTTGATAAAATTGATATGTGTGTATATATGTATATAAAATAAATTTTGGAGTAATTTAATGATGTGCTGAAACAGTATGATGATTTGGCTGAGCTGGAATGGCTATCGAATTTCGTGGAGGAATCATTTTCAAGCGAGGATTTGCAGAAGCTGCAGCTGATTCAAGGAATGAAGGCGCGAAACGACGACGTTTTGGGCACGAACCACTACCCGGCCCGGCCCGAAACCACTGCAACGGGCCCCATGCTGCGGCCCGAGCTCTCGGTCCCGGCCAAAGCCCGTAGCAAGCGCTCCCGCGCTGCCCCGGGCAACTGGACGTCCCGTCTCCTCGCGGTGGCCCCCGTCCCGGCCCCGTCCCCAGCCGCCGCCCTGCCAGCCATATCGTCGTCGTCGGAGGTGTCGTCTGACGCCTCCGCGGCTGCGGCCACGGCCGCCAAGAAGGCGGCCAAGGCGGCGGCGGGCCACAGGAAGAAGGACGGGCCGGGCCCCGACGGGCCTGGCGGGGGCGAGGGGCGGAAGTGCCTCCACTGCGCCACCGACAAGACACCGCAGTGGAGGACCGGGCCCATGGGCCCGAAAACCCTCTGCAATGCCTGCGGGGTTAGGTACAAGTCGGGCCGGCTGGTGCCCGAGTACCGGCCCGCAGCCAGCCCGACTTTCGTGCTCACTAAGCACTCGAATTCGCACCGGAAGGTGCTCGAGCTGCGGCGGCAGAAGGAGATGCAGAAGGCTCAGCCGCCGCCGCAGCCGGGGGCGGCGGCACCGCCGTATCATCTCCACCACCACCACCACCAAAATGTGGTGTTTGATGTATCCAATGGTGATGACTACTTGATTCATCAACACATTGGGCCGGATTTTAGGCAGCTGATTTAGAAATAGAGTTGGATAATGATGATAATTAAAAGAGGTATTATTTTTATTTTTATTTTTTTCTTATATGGGAAGGTTTGGACAAATATTTTTTTTTACTCCAAAAAATTATATAATTTTTTGTCACAAAGTTATTTCAATTAGGACATTAATTCCTAACTTTGGTTGTTTTTATATTTCTTGATTAGAGGAGGGAAAGAATAGAAAATAGGATCTAATGTCCCTTGTACTCTTTTTCTCTTTTGTTTTTGGCAAAAGATTGGCAAATTATTGGAACCATTTTTGTTATTTAATGGCTTGCTTTTATATATCTCATATTTATTGGATGATTATGTTATGCTTAAATTTCCCATTTGTTTATGTTCTTTAATTTGTGAACCGTCGTAGGTTTGCATATTATTTGGAATTTATTTACAAATTTTAATTAAATCGATTCTATTGTACAGTATAGGATCCACAATACTTTGTATTGTTAAATAACTAGTATTTGCCCCCGTGCAATGCACGGAATTTAGATAGATATAAAATAAATACTAATTCAGTTATTCAAAAGACAAACTAAATTACAATGAACATCATAATTTTATTTAAAATGATTACTTTAAAAAATCCGCTACCCCGTAATTTAAATAAGATGCAATGTGTGTGAATTGATTTGGTTGCGAAATAATTAATGTCCGGTGCTAGATGTCATAGGTTTGAATTACCGTGACACGACCTAAAATTTCCTTCTATTATTTATAATCACATTTTATGTATGTATATATGTATATTCCATATTTTATGGCACTATAAATTTCAATTCTTAATTTATGAGGAAAATAAGTTCAAAATTAAAAGTAAATGGCATTATTCACCATCAATCCCATTCATAGATCTAGATAGTAGAAGTGAAATGATAATTATATCGAGGCACATTTTCGTTAGGCCGGCCTAACCGTTAGGTCTAATATCAAAACAACTTCTTGCCTAGTGGGAAAGAACACTTTATCTTTCATAAAAGCATGGGCTAACCATTAGGTCGGTCTAACGCAAATATTTGTTATATCTAATATCAACGATTCGATATACTATGAGGACAAGATGAATATTATAGTTTTGTTTTTTCACCCATGATACGAACAAAGTAGAAATAATTATCTAATAAATTAATTTAATCAATTTATCCATATAATAAGTCATTGATTTTTGAAAAAACTACAAAATTAGTATCTCATTGGTTTGAAAATTGATATCGATTTGTGACGAATGGTAACTAAATAAAATATACAGAGTATCTAAGTATAAAATGTTACTATAATTTTTTAGAAAAATATGTTTATGCATTTTTTATATTTGTATCACAAAAAAATATAGTAGTATATTAACAAAAAAAAATATCTTGGGGTGCCATTATCTGCCCGAAAACTCTCAGTGATCCAGTGCCTTCCTCTGGTCAAGAAGATTCTAGCTAGAGTGGATTGTTCTAATATATGCAGGTCGAGTCCAGTTGATACAGATACAGTCTGTGCTATTTGGAGTACAGGTCTATTGGAGCCAAATTTTTTTGCTGCCGCAGAAGGTGATCAAACTCATTCAAACAGCATGTAGAACTTTCTTGTGGACTGGCAAATCTGAGGTGTCCAAGCGGGCTCTGGTTGCATGGGACAAAGTTTGTTTGCCAATAAATGCTGGAGGATTGGGTTTGGTTAATCTTAAGATTTCGAACGAAGCTGCAATCTGTAAACTGTTCTGTTTCGCCTCTGTAAACTGTAAACTGAGTCCCAATATATCGCATTATTCTTCAGATGTTTCGCCTTTGTTGGCGGTATGTCCTTTGTGTTTGATACTCCGTATTGATTAAATTTAGCATAGTGATCTAAGCATCAAGCTCATGTAAACTTGGCTAATGAGTTTAGTGATAAATTCTTTTGAAGGTTTGACCGAATCAACTATAACTATATATACTTAAGTAAAACTATACATCGCAAGTTCGAATTCCATTGCTAACAATTGTTAATTTTTGTTTAATTTTGGTATGGACGAAATTCAAAGCATAATTAAAGTCCCTTTCTCGAAATCTTTGAATGTAAAAGAGGGATATGTCGAGTCAAAATCCAGACACCATAACTTGTACATTGAAAAATAATACTAACAACTTAATAAGTAAACTATGATAAAGGAAATTAAGTTAGAGGATCTTGACATTTATCTTTGAGGAAGCATACTTGTTGAGTTGCGCTTTTGCACACTCCCTTGCCAACGCGTCGTCTTCGATGTTGCAACGTGGAACACGATTTTCCCAAGTACAAAACCAGGGAATATCAAACGATCGTGGATCAACGATTATGCTCTCGAGTGCTGCATTGTTTTCTGCAAAATGTGTAATGAATTCAAGATGATTAGTTACGCCACGATACCCGACAAACTCCAGGGTTCTAAGGTCACGAGAATAGGCCCTCCGAAGCTTCTCTCTTTCTCTCTCCCGTCGCTTCTTTCTCCCCTCTCTAAGTATAGGGTTTCCATCATCCAACAAGGTCTTGGGGTTAATAACTTGATGATGAGCCTACATCAAATTCTGCCAAATTAGACTCAAATATATAAAGTGAGGAGGTTGCGCCTAAATACATGCACGAACTTAGCCCGAAATTTAATTTTGCAAATAACCTTAGAAATCAGCGTGTAAATTAATACACAAACTTTAGTATATTTCTGACTAAATCAAAAGCTTATGTTGGCGTTTCAAAAGCTTATTTTTAAAATCACATGTAAAATCATATTTCGGGCAAAGTTGACATATTTAGACACAATTACCCCTGTTCATAACATATACAAGGTTGGTGTTAAATGAATAACGATAAATACCTCAACCACAAGTTTCTCCAAGTAAGGTGCTCCACATATTATACTATTTATAAGTGGTAGAAGTGAAGCCTCGTCGTAGTAACATCTCCCAACACCTAATACCAGCTCCTTAAGCTTAGGCATCTTACTCCCCTCGATCATTATAGGTGTCTGCATATATCATCAATAAAGTTTATTCGAAATGCCAAATTACATTTTTTTAGTACTACATTTAAAAGTTGTTCTAATAATCTACTCACTATAAAAAGAAGAGTTGCAATGGATAAATTTTTACCGCCATATTTTATCTTTCTTCTAACAACCCTATATTCTCTCTCTCTCTCTCTCTTTTTTATTCTCTTTCTTCTAACAACCCCACATTTTCTCTCTCTAATCTTATTCTCTATCTCTACTTGAACGCCATTTTTTATACACCAACATTTATTTCTCATATATTTTCTTCAATCACTTTTCTTTACAACTTTTTGTTCTTCTAAAAAATCATCAAGTTTAATTCATGAAAATATTCAATATGCATCTTAAAATAAAGATTACGACATGATTTTTAATTTACTACAAGAGTCGTAAAAATTAGATCTTAATTAAAATGTTATGGCAATTCAAAATTAAAGAACAATTTTTTTTCATCTCCCTCTCTCCTCAACTATTTTTCAATGATTTTTTATTTTCTAATTCTTTCTGTTCCTTAATGTAAAAAAACACGTTTATTTTTTTACAAGTCTTCTATGTTACAAGTAAACAATTTAAAAATAAATTTTAGTTTGTTTTAAATAAATAGTAATTTTTA
>JAYJMF010000085.1:124276-140214 GCA_036873715.1 Salvia sclarea
ATAGATTAATTAATAACTCTCTTAATTAATAAATTTTGGTGGTCCCAAGAGTATTAATTTATAGAGTTTATACTGTAGGTGCAAATCCCTATATATAGAAATAATGTTTTTTTCTATTTATTTAAGGGAATTATCAATTTAAACCCTGAATTATATCCTCTTTAACAAAAATATCCCGAACTTTAATAAATATACTTTTAAATTCTAAATTATTAATTTTTTTTTATCAAAAATACCCCGGCTCCATTTTCCGGCCATCGGAATTTTTACGTGGCTCACCGGATGATACCGTACAACTTTTAATTATTAATAGTATTTATTTATTTTTTGATTTATTTTTTATTTATTTATTTTAGGTTCATGTCACCGGATGGTAGTTTTGTGATTTATTTATTTTTTACTTATTTTAGGCTCATGTCATTTAATATTAATAATTAAAACTTATACGGTGTCATCCGGTGAGCCACGTAAGAATTCCGGTGGCTGGAAAATGGAGCGGGGTATTTTTTTGATAAAAAGTTCATAGTTTAGGATTTAAAAAAAGTATTTATTAAAATTTGGGATAATTTTTATAAAGAGGGTATAAGTCAGGGTTTAAATTTATATTTACCGTTAAATAAATAGAAAAAAATATTATTTCTATATATAGGGGGTTTGTACCTACAACATTTGCACCATAGAATTTTTTCTCATTACATCATTTTGCTAAAATCGAAATGCTGAAAATTGGAATAGTTATTATTAAAATATATGGAAATGAAATGAATGAAGATATGCAGCAAGCAATGTAGTCAACAACTACAATCAATCCTCAAATAGAATATGGAAATATTCAATCAAGAGCTAATTAATGCCATTGTCAATCAATTAATCTCTATAAATACAAATTGCATGTAATTTAGGAATATACAATTCATTCAATTCGATTCAATTGTATTGTTAATCACGTACATACTGTTTGTAACTATAAATAGAGGATGTAATATACAAGAAAATTTTCAATACGAGTCCGAAATCGGCATACAATATCTGTGGTAAAACATGTTCCCGGAGGAATCTCATGGAAGAAGATAAGATCTTGGATGCAATATGGAAGACGCCGGTGCCGTTCAAGACCAGGACAACTGCCTGGAGACTTCTCATTGGGAGAATGGCTACGTGCGACAACTTGGCGAAGAGGAATATCACGATACCGGCTGATGAAGCGAAATGTATGGCATGCAAGAGTCATGACGAGACTCCCAATCACTTCTTTTTCACCTGTGCAAACACATTGCTGGTATGGTCTGACATCTTGGGATGGATTGGTAGTTCTTCCGCTCTGCCTAACAGCTCTAAAGAACATTTTTCACATTTATCAAATTTGGGGGGAAAAGTGGATAGAAATTTTCTCAAAGGAGTGTGGATCGTTGTCGTGTGGTGTCTTTGGAATTGGAGGAACGAATGCAAATTCAGTAGTGGAATGTGGGATAGAGATAAGATTGTTGCGGAGATCAATTTAAGGTTGTGGAGTTGGAAAATGGTTTTTAACATTCATGTGCAGTCCTCAGATTTCAGAGATTGGTTTCTTGCTGTCAAGCTCTCTGAATGATTTTGAGTAGTATGGCTCCTGTCACTTTCCTTCTTTCTTTCCTCTTCTATGCTTTTCTTTCTACTGTATTCCCTCCTCCTTGGTACTTCTTGTGCTTTTTATTTTTCTGGAATAAAATATTTCTTTTCCCGAGCAAAAAAAAAAGAAAGAACAACACTAGGAGTCTAGGACGCTATGATTTTTAATCGCCAAACCATCAGAATTTACTACCAGTTTATGTTTGATGACTATCTATCAGCTTCCCCAATCCGAGTCTCTTTCCGTGTTAACAATGGCGACACTTTCATAGGCTCCGCACTTAATTAGCCGAGATCTCCATTTTCATTAGATGGTACTTTAGAAACCTATATACATCAATGTAAGTTTTCCTAGAAGTGTATAAGCCAAGATGAAATGGCTTTATCCTTCCGATATAATGTCATAATAATATTGCACATATTTTCCACGAGTAAGTAGGAAAATGGCTATGGGCCTTTATATGGGCCTTAAAAGTTGATGGGTCCTATTATAAAGTATAAAATCACCAAGCCCATCTCATCCCTTTCGTAAAATATATGCCCCAAAATTACTTATTCAAATTCAAATAAGCCCACATTAAAAATGACACTAATTCGACCCGGCCCGGCCAATAACCCAAGCCCGAAATCACCCAATAAAATTCAAATAAAGCCCGATTTAGAAGCATCGCTTTCTTGTCAGTGAAAACACAAGTCCCCACCTCTCTTCTTTACTCTATTCTCCTCTCTCTCTCTCTCTCTCTCTCTCACATGCAAAAAAAAACACACAACACACACTCTCCCTCTCTCTATTTCTCCTCCGCCGCCGGAGATTCCGATTCTTGATCTCCGCCGCCATGAAAGCTAACCAACCGAAGCTCAAAACCACCCCACGCAGCCACCTCTTTTCCTGCGGATTCTTCCGCCACTGCACCCAAACAGTCCTCAGCCCCACAAACCCCACCCCGCCGCCGCTGCCGCCGCCACACGCGCCGCCGGAATCATCCTCCTCCTCCTCCTCCAACACCTCCCAGAGCTTCACCCAGTGGCGGTTCCCGCTCTCGAATTCGGGCCCGCCTCGGCCCGAACCCGAGCCCGCCCCGGACCCCGACGCGGCGGAGCTCTTCCGGGCCGCGGAGATCGGGCTCGGGTCCGGGTCGGGCCCGGATCGGGCCGGGGCGGTCCAGCTCCTCGAGCGGTCCCTCGTGCCCAACCCCCGCGGCGGCGCTGCCGCCGCGGCCTGCCCCGCCGCGGTGGTCGGCGGCGTGGTCCGGTGCCTCCGGGAGGGGGTGGCGCGGAAGGCGGCGAGCAAGGTGCTGCTGGCGCTCTGCCTCGCCGAGGGGAACCGCCGCGCCGCGGTCGGGGCCGGCGCGGTGGCGGCGGTCGTCGAGGCGCTCGCCGACGCGGAGAGCGCCGTGGCGGAGCGGTCGCTCGCCGCGCTCGAGCTGCTCTGCACGACGCCGGAGGGGGCCGAGGGCGTCCGGGCCCACGCGCTCGCCGTGCCGATGATGGTCCAGGTGAGGGACGATCGATCGAGATGGCCGGTGTAATTTTACTTTTTCTACCCCTTAGATGAAAAGCGTCTTAATAACTGAGTTGCGCTTAGTGAGCTATTACACTTTCCCACCATTTTTTGAAGTAAATAAATATCTATTTTAGTTCATCCAAATTTATTTTTGTTGAAGAGTTTGATCCGGTGGATTAGATCAGATTATGTTATATCATAAGTTTACTTAGATCTTATCAACTGAATTGCACTTAATAGACTATTATATTTATATTTCCCCCCATTTTTAACTAAATAAATTCAATTAAATTCATTCCAATTTGTTTCTATGATTAGATAGGACTAGTATTATGATATGTCTCGATATAATAATAAATTCATTCCAATTTGTTTCTATGATTAGATAGGACTAGCCCATTTGTTCAATTTAATAATTGAACAATTTCACGTAGGATTAGTCTCGATATATGAATTTTAGGCACATGCCAATACAATCTGGCATAATCTCGAGCTAATTTAGTCTTTATTCAGTCACTAAAATCCCGGCTCCGCCGCTGAATGCAGGTGATGGGCGGGATGGAGGGGGGGCGGGGGAAGGAGCACGCGATCAGCGTGCTGGCGGTGATCTACGGCGGCGGCGCCGGGGAGGAGGGCGGCGCGGCGGCGGTGGCGCCGGCGGAGGAGGTGGCGCGTGCGGTGACGCTGGCGCTGCAGGGCGAGTGCAGCGCGAGGGCGCGTAGGAAAGGGGCCCAACTACTGAAGATTCTGCAGAATAATAATAATAATAATAACAATAACAATACTAATAATAATAATGGACGGCTGGAATTGAGCGAGGAGGAGAGATGAACGGTCGTGATTTGTCCCTTTCGGTTAAAGTTGTGTAAGATGGGAAATAATGACTGTGCGCTCTGCCCCACGTGAATATTTCTCTTCTTTTTTATTTTATTTTTTCGATTTTTGCAGCGTTGCATTATTATCGATTTATCATGTTGCCTTTTTTTTTTACTTCACAAATTGTGTTGTAAATATGAGCTGTTAGTGTGAAATATTTGAAGTCGGGTTGAAGAGAATTTTCTTCTATTCATGCAATTTGTGAATTTTAAAATTTTAATTACTTTGCTATGATTTCTTTTTTGTGCATGATTCACGTACGGATTTAAAAGTTTATACTCCCTCCCGCTCAAATTATATGTCTTCCTAAGTTTTGACGCATATATTAATAAATAATTAAAGAAATTACCCTAACTAACCTTAATTAGTGGTAATTATATGTGATGGGGAGTCGTGCAAAAATTTATTAGTCACAAAATGAAAAGGTTTTTGTAATACAAACTTTTAGCCAAAAAAATTGTGAATCAATATATTATGAACTAATTAATGAAGGAAATAACATCTAGGAGGGTAAATCAAAACCAAAACGACGTGTAAATTGAAAAATAAAATAAAAATAAAAGCCTAATAATAAGAATAGGAGGGAGTATGAATAATTATTTGCATATTATTGCATGTGGTGGGGGTGACATGCTTTTTATTAACGTAAGCTTTTCTATTTGAATTAATAAAAACAAATATGTTGTGTGGTGTATAATTTATTGCATAATACATCCACCCTCACTATTGTACTAAGAATAATATTTCAAGAAAGAAAAAATTAAAAAGCAATGCAATTATTTTGTTTCTTTGCTCTGGGTGGAAGTTACATGACCTACCAAACCCTAGTTTTTATCTACATAGGAGTACTATTTTTTTGAAATTAATGGGGCCTTATGTATGTTACTATTCTCTTTTTTACTCGAAAAATAGTTATCTCACAATGGTGATTAAGCAAGTTTACATGGTAATTAATGATCCAAGTAATAAAGAATAGAGTTACAGAAGTTAACTAGTACTACTAATTAACTTTTACTATTAGAATAGAGTTATAAATTAATCACTTGTTTCTTAAAGGTACATAATTTTATGACATGCTGCAACGTAAGTAATTACTTTTACTAATTAATAATGATATTTACTCAATCGGGTCGGAATATTTTATATAAACCGTCAATGGATCCGCTGTCATATCCCATGGTATTATTATTATTATTTATAATTGAAGCGAAAATAAGGAATATGAGTTGTTCGAAAAAATAAATCTATTTGGAATGGAAAAAGATTATACATCCTATAAAATATGTGAAAAGAGTCGAAAATTATATATATTTTTCATCAAAGAGAATGCATCGTAAGTGGATATATTAGGGACTTTTCTTATATTAATTCTTGATTATGTTAGATATATCATATATGCAGACTTAAGTTGTTTAGTGCAGTACTAAGTCATGCAATGTGATGATGATGTCTCCTAATTGCTGTGATTATAATATGAAAATCACTGTTTATCTAAATTGCAATTGTTAATTATATAACGTAACCAATAATGTATTGTATTTCAACATTTTGTAGAGATATTTCAATATGAATAATTTCTCAAATCAAGTGTCTTTGACTCTTGACGACTCGGATTAATTATTCGTTATTACAAAATGAAATTGAAATATCTTAACCCTAAACAAGCAAGTATATGTGTTTGCAAATCGAATACACGAGAATTTTAGTGTAAAACTTCTTATCATTTAATTAATGTGCATTCATGAAATGAAATACTACTATATAATGGTGAATATTACGGTAGATATTGTACGAATTGAACTCTTCGTAATAGGAAATTTGGTATTATAATAATATGATATGTGTGAGGAAATGACCACCAAATTAAATAATCGCAGGATTAATCAACCAAAAGAAACTATCTTTTTTCTGCACTAACCCTATTAATTAAATTAGTATTAAATCAACTGTTTAAGTTGGCATGATTACGCACTTAAACACCTAATTAGTATTACCGTATTAGGTCTATTTTATTTTTTTCTTTTGTCATGGAAACCGGAGTTACTATCTTCGGTTATACCGTCAATATTTATTTCATAAAGTCCATATATAGTTTGAATATTTTTGTGATCACTTTTGAAATTCGAATATTGCATTAGTTACATTTTAGTTCGACAGATGTCATCAAATATATATCGTGGGATTATCGCATCATATTGTACAAGGGAGTTAAATGGCTATATTTGCTATTTCAAATTGCACGTACGTATATATATAATATGACAAATAAAAAGTAAACATCGGCTAAAGTTGGTACAATTAGGTTATAATTAGATAAATGGGATCAGAATAAAGGTACAAAAATTAAACTTATGGATTGCAGGAAGTTTTCAGACCTGAAAAATTATTTTGATTATTGAATCATAGCATTTATTTCAACCTTTGAAATTAATTTTATTTGCTTTTGAGTCAGAAGGAGGGAGAAGCGAACCCTCTGCCTTTTATGATAATTATAAAGGTGAAAAATCAGAACACAAATCCCAATTTCTCTACCTTCAATTTTCTTTTCTCTTTTTTGAGAAAAGTATTGTCTTATATATATATATATATATATAGGAATAGGTTAAGAGTGACTTAGATTAAATGTGGTGAGAATTGAGATTGAATCTTGGTCCTTCAAATATCTACATCTAATTGTTAAGATTTGTTTTCAAATGAACAAATACAAATTACGTATGTACAAATACAGATTACGTATGCACAACTCAATGTATTTCATGAACAAGAGATTTCCGAAAAAACAATCAGGTTCGAATCCTGGAGGAGGCGGAATTTTTTATTTTTATTTCGATTTTCTCTTATTCGTATGATTGTATGTGCTTATTCATAGATTTTGTACCATTATTCATGTAACTCAATTCTCACTGAAATGAGGCATTCTCAATCTAATACACCCCTATATATAACACATAAAACGATCTCGTTTTGATGATGTGGAACAACTCGATTACGAGCTAAAATCGATATATGAGGTTTGAATAATTTTATTAATTGAAGTTCAGGCTAACATTATAACTAAATTATGAAGCTAAACGAATTTATTTTTCCCAATAATAACAATAAAACACATCTCTATTACTTTCATGTAGTTCTTTTACCTCTGTAGTTTGTCCAAAGATAGACAACTCCTGACTCAGCTGAGGGGGAAAAAAGGTAAAAACACACACAAAAACACTTTCAGAGTGTGTTCAGAAATAGACAACTTCTGAACTCTCATAAGTTGAATCTACAAAGAAACCTTCAACATAAGCAAACAAAGGCAAACAATCAAACAGCAGCATCCATATATAGAACATATATAGATATATATATATATATAAATCAGATTTCTTGAGATCTTGCACAGAAAGCTGACTATATATATGTCTATGCTTCAATGCTGATCAAAAGAATCCAAGTACTAACGGGACGAGAAAAAGAGCACGGGACGAGATGTACCCAAACGCGTAACTTTGATGTTATTTTTTTTTCCAAATGATGGATGCATAAGCATATGCAAGTTTTGGACATGGCCTGAATCTGTGTAACATATTCTTAAATCCTGAAAAAACAAATCAGCCAAAATAAAGAAGCTAAAGAAATCTCATTTAAAGAAAGCATAAAACTCCGTCTTAGAGCGCATTCAACTCGTGAGGCATAAATACGGGATCAGAATAACTTAAACCCGGGAGGGAGGAACTGCTGGCTCGGCTATTTTCTTGAATATTCTCTCCCGGAGGCGTCTTTTCTCACCCTTCCTCGCTTCAGCCCCTCCAAATTCACAGGCCGGATTCTTTCCTTCGACGAAATCCTTTTCCTCGATTTCAAATCCTTAGCAGTTATAGTATACTCATTCTTTGCATCAGGGATGCTGAAATCAGCAGGGTTCCGGTTGAGAGTGCAAATTTGTGTTTCCACGTTGCCTCTTGATGATGGAATCGCAACATTATCGGAGCTGTCCGGGTTGGAGGCTTTGCCGTTTCCTCGTGGGGGAGGCATGTGGCCTAAAGAAATAAGCATCATTTTCAAAATGAATGTTAGTAAAGAAAAACATATTAACAATGATCAACTGTTGAGGAAATTGATATTAACCTTGTGCATAGGGTTTCCTCTTCGAGGTTTCACCGGGAAAACGGACACTGCTGAGTACTGCAGGAATGTCCTTATTACTGCGGCTACCTTTTGAGAAGAAGGACCCGTTGAGGAACGGGTCGTTCTGCTTTTCATTTACATTAAGCCGTGGGTGGTGGTTGCAGGGAGAGAAGGGTTTATCAAGAAAATTATTCGAACCTACTTTGAACGAAGATCCCGATACAACTCCACGATCCATCAACGACAGTAACTGCATAGCTGGGATTGTATCATTTGAATAAGCATCCGTAGTTCCTGCAGACTTGGTGCTCGACCCGATTCTACTCTCTTTCATTGCATAAACAGCATCGCGTGCAGCTCTTCTCGCCTCGCTTTTGATGTCAGTAACAGTCTTCCCCTTGTAGCTTTGGCCCGGGAATGATTGCATATCCAAGCCATTATGCTGAACAGTCCGGTTCTGTCGAACATCAAGATGAAAAGGAACGTTCTTTCTCCTTGGAGGCCACAATAGATCAGCTCCTTCACTAGGTCTTGGCCCCGAATAGAGAGAATTCGAGGACGAATACGGTGTTTTCTTCGATCGACAAGGGTTAAATGAACTGAAAACCATGAATTCGCTCCCCTCCATACTGCCTGCGTCCAACTGACAACTTTTAGCCTGTGGGAAACTCAAGATCCCGGGCGTGAATACTGTCTCACCACTTGTAGCACTAATACCACTTCTTGCATTGGTTAGAGGGAAGTTGATGACGCCAGGATCATAGACGGAGGTAGACCCTCTAGCAGAACTGTTGGTGGTAGAAGCAAGGAGATGGTTCCTCGAATTGTCAAGTGTCCTATCACGCTGATTCTTAGCCAAGAGCTCGACTATATCCATTGGTATATCATCTGAAGTTCCGCCAGATTCTACATTACTATGTATCTTTTGGACAGATTGTGGCTCAGACACTCCGAATTGTCTATTTCCTTCTAAAGTCATCTGTTTAATAGAGGAGGTAGCCATATCCTGCGAATCAATAATATTCTAGTCAATATCAAATGAAAATTCACAACGACATACAATAGTAATTAAAGTAGTTGGAGCACAATCATCAGATACTGATACCCCAATCAAGTAGAATCAAAACGGTCAAGGTATCATTGTCTATATAGAATCGCAAGTTCAGCTTGCTTGTGTTATGCAACTGTTCAGACTAAGTTTACTAATCGGGATTACCATTGCATTCTAAATCAAAGCAACTTCATAGTAGAGAAACCAAGCAATTTATCAACACAAAAACTTAGCATACCAAATTTTTGCCCAGAGTCGAAGACCTATTCTCAGAAGTTAACAACTGCTTCCATTGAGTCGAAGATGATTTTTCCGTAAATGACTCGTTCAGATCCGGAATGCCCCTATTCTGCCTGCAAGATATTTCATTGTTCAAGTTTCTTTCAGCATCTGTACTGGTGTTAAGTGAAAGCTCCAACGCCACTTTCCCTTGAAAGTTGTAGTCTCCCGTAATGCTCTTTCTTGGAGGCACTAAAGGTCTAAGATCAACTTCGACTTCAGGCCTCTTACTTTTGGACTTATCAGAGGCTCTGTCCACTTGTTTTCCCGATATTAAACTATTTAAATACGGATCCCTTTCTCCTCTCGTCGTGGGAGGAACATTCTCCATATTACCACAACTAGTCTCGACTGGAGCAGAATGTCTCTTTAAATTTTCTAGGAACATAGAATTTGTCAATGGTGAGTCTCTTATCGGGACAGTTTCGTTGTCACCATGAGTCTGCTTCATCTTTCTTTTGATTCCAAGAGCTTTATTTCTTCTGGGCTTGTTCTGTTGAGTCTTTGCATAATCCGACTGTGCAGAGCCATCTCCTCCCGATTCTGAATCAGACAGTTCGAGCATTCTACGTCTCCTATCCGAATCGGGAATAGGACCCTTGGACCTTTTAGCTGTACCGGGCGGATTAGTTGCCTGAGGAGGTTCTCTGTCTTCTTCGGCAGCAATCTTTCTTTTCCTATGAGGAGGAATTCTAGTTACCGTTGCTACATCTGCAGACGTCTCCAACTCAGAATGACGACGTGAATAATCTTCCTTCTCAGTAGACGTGGTCTGCATCCCACTGGACAATGCAGACCTCATTTTAATATGTTCACTCATTGAATTATTTTCTTCCTCCATTATATCGGCGAGAGAACGCAGCTTCGGTTTTCTTCGACGAGGTAATACACAACCAGTACCATCACCCACGAATGATACATCATCTGGCTCATCAAATCCAATGGAAGACGCAGGCACTCGTACATCAGACCCATCTGAAACTCAAAAAACAAAGAAAAGGAAACCAATAAATCTTTCAAACACCAACAGATGGATAGCAAAAGATCTGAAGGACACCAATCAGTTCTGCCAAACACCTGCATTGTTATCATTTCTCTCTACAATCTGGAGTGGAATAACTTTTGTTATATGAGCATATGAAGTCCCACATTCGTCATTCCCAACATCTGTTTTCTCTTTGCCGCCTGCAGACATATTCTAGGTGTTAAAGATCTAAAAAGGACTAAATAGCGTCTACATCTTTCGATGCTTGTAAATCGTGTGGCCTTATGTAATAAATTAAAGCCTACTTGTGGTAGCTTTATGATCCTTGCACTGTGGATTGGCATTTGTCATTTTTTTAATAGTAATGTTGTCTTCCCTATCTATAGGCTCCCTTAAAACATGCTCATCTCCTGCAAAGCAGATTAGTAAATACACAAAACAGATGTACAAAGACTATCCCAGGCGGAATATACATAGCTTGAGGGTGCAGTCATGTACCTATACTTCGTCTGCTATGTGAGAACAAAACTTCCTTTTCTCGATCAACATGCTGACAAGAACTTGTACCAGCAGCACTTCTGTCTGCAAGCACCATATCTAGTCTAGTGCTCTCAGCAGGAAAGTCTGGGACACAGGTCGAACACTGCCACCATCTGAATTTGGGAACAGATAGTGGAGGTAGATTATCGACCAAATCATCACTTACAGCTTGTGAAGTAAAGGGCAAACACGTCTTCGAGTCTTTTTTCCGCATTCCAGCAACAAAGCCACTGCATCCACAGATTCAGTACTATCCCTTAATTGATCATTTCCACGAGATTTTCGTATATAACCAATAGATGAAAATGCAAATCAGTAGTCAACACAGTGAGTTATAAATATACAGACGTTTTCTCCGGCACACATCACACAACACAAATACTCTTACATGCTTGCTTGAAAGTTGCAAGATGCAGTAAGAAACAAGTTATCTATATAGTATGTTTTAACTGCAGATAACATCATCCTTCTCGGCATGCCGTCTATATCTCCCTTCACTTGCCACTATCCGACAACTATTCATCGATACCAGATATAGAATATCTCAGAAAAGATGCACTAAGCATGAATAACTTTCTGATTGAACACATAAAATAACATGCAACCAGAAAAAGATATCAAAAGAAATAATTCACTCAATGCCAATGGAGAAAGGATCAGGTGATGGCATGACAGTAAGCAGTAGGATATAGTGAAGAAAGACTAACCGTATTGAAAAATGCTCGTGCAACGGCGACTCAATCTCTTCCATGGCACAACTGAGGTCTATAGCTATCGAGTTAATCTGAACGAGTGATCCTAAAGACTTTGATGCGGAAACCGGAGAATCATTTCTCCAGTGACTTTCTTCCACAGCCACAATACTCTTATCCATAATTCAAAGTAACCTTCACACCTAAACAATAGAAGATCAATGAGCTACAACACTGCAATCGCAACTCCAAAGCTCAAAAAGCACAAACACCAACTCAGAAAAAGGCATGCAATAGACTTAATAGCAAGACTATGACTATCAACATCACATGCGATAACAAAACTAAAGTGAAGATTAAAACTCATTATGATGTTAAAACTAACGCAAACAGTCATGATGCAAACGCCAAAGATCGAAGAAGAAGAGAACTATAGCTCAGCACCAAGCAACGGCAACATGTAAACGCTCCAACTATTTAGGCATTCCACCGACCAAATATAGAAACCCTAATTCGCAAATCGAAGTAAACACAAAGCTGAATCCAGTCAAAGATTTGCAATATCCGAGCCCGTTACATTTAAAGCACAGCTAAGCTTAGCAAACAGTAAGCGAAACGAGTAAGAAAATAAAAGAAATAAAGGTAAAGCAATTCTAGGGTTTTCTTTAGGGGGAAAAAAAAGATGCTGATTTGATTGCTCACCACAACAGTGGAAGAAATCAAAGACGCATCGACGGCTCATAAATTAACTCCAAAGCCCCACACAAATCCCCCGCAAACCGCAATAATCAAACGCGCAAAACCCAAACCCAAATAAAAATCCCATCTCACTAACTCAAACTTAGGGTTTTACGAAAAACCGCAAACGACAGCCTTTCCAAATTCCAGCTACACTAGCTGAATCAGTAGAGAATCAGTTCAAAATCAGCATAAAATAACGACGGTGTGAAGACGAATTGAACCGGAAATAAAAAAGGAAATAAAATAAACCGACGCCATAGAAATAAATGGAAAGACCCACTTCAGATAAAAAAAAAAAGATATTTTTCAAAAAAAAAAAAAGAAAAAACAGCTCGAAGTCAGCTAGCACCGGAAATCGAAAATCAAAGTGGAAAACCAGCAGCAACTCACCTTAATCGAAGAACAAGAAGAGAATCAAAATCAGATCAAAAAAAAAGCGCCACCGCTGATTAATCGACCCAGCAAAATCCGCGAGGAGCAATCCCCACTCGATCTAGGCGAAGCTGGCGAATTCATCACCGCGATTTTCTTCAACCGATTCGGCGCGGATTTGGACTCGGGAGAGAAAAATGGGAGTGAGGAGTTCTCGCTCTCGAGTTTTTCTTTCTTTCTTTCCCTTTTTTTTTTTTTAGGTCTGAAATTTGTAGGAAAATGTTTTTATTTTTTACATAGAGAGAGAGAAAGTGTTTTTTAGAGAGAGAAAGAGAGAGATTTTTTTTGTGTTTTTTTTTTAAAATTTAATGTCAGTTTACTGTCGACACATACGAAGTTTTTTTAAGTATTTATACTCTCTTTTGTCGTTGTATGCATGTGTGTGTATATATAAAAACCCATTTCTAGAGAGAGAGAGCGTGAGAGCCAATGGGAACGCGCCACGTAGGCGGCGTGGTGGGATTGCTTATCACCATCGCACTATGCCGTTTCCGGAAACCCTAGCCAGACGCGCGCCGGCGCGTGGGGAGCACGCGCCGGCTTTGGAGGGATCGTCCACGCACTCCGCCGCGCTGTGATTGGTCGGTGGGAACCACGCGCGTGGGGGTGCGAGTGGGGGTGATTTTGGAGGAGGGAAAAAAGAGAACCCTAAATTTGTGTGGTAATAAAGGAGGGAGGTAAAGGTGGGGATAACCCTAAAAAGGGTGAGGCAATTTCAATTGGGGGAGTAATTAATGAGATACAGAAAATTATATAATTATTAATATATTAAATTTGGAATTAAATGTAGTTAGTTAGGTTTGGAAGAAAAAAGAATATTTTTAGGGTTCTTTATTTACCTCTCCGTTTTTGTATTTATTTAATTTAATTTTAGCGTGTGGGAGTTAATTAATCGTGAGTAATTAAATGCATGGAAATCATGTGTGATTAATTAATGGGGATTATTGTTATGTGATTTATTGTTTATATAATATGTGGGAGAGATTTCTTGGTTACTATAGATAGATGTATATTTGCTGAGAGTAAAGAATTACATGCATCAATGATGATGGGGCCCACGCAAAGTGGATTTCATGTAAATAATATTTTTTTTTTTGCACATACCAAGATTTGGAGGGGAGTAAATGAGATATTGTTGAGTTTATCATGAAAATCATCACGAAATTGCATGAGTTGACAAGGCCATTTATGGAAATGTCACTAGATGAGTGTGAGGCTCTTTATGTGAGGGTAAATATTTTAATTCGTTTCAATATTCCATAGTAGTAGTATATATTATCCACTACCTTTAAGTGAATATATATATATATATATAAATTTATTACTTACCACTTTTACATTCAAATCTCAACTTATAAACAATCGATGTAGATTATAGTGATTTTATATAAGGAGTATGGGTAAAATAAATATAATTAGAAAAATATACCACCACACTAATATTAATTAATTTCTACAGTTCTAGCTGTTTTTGTTTTTATATGTATAATATATTTTGGCTTCATAGATAGTAGTGCATATACCAGATTGTCCACGTACTCTCTCTTATATTTTCGCAAATTCGAATTTAGTTTTTAGTTCTTTAAATTATTTGCACGTAATATAAAGTGGTGTAGACGAAGAATGAAGAGACCTAGTTCTTGACCTATTCTTGCATGGGACGTGTAAAAAGTAGTTAATCAATAAATAAAGTAAATAAAAGGCAAAAACAAACAATAGATCCGATATGATATATATAAATAAACAAAACTAACCTATTATATATGTCGTATAATATAACACTTGTTGTTATAACTCGGCGATAAATATAATATCAACTAGAATATATATTTATCGTCCATTTCTCAAAAACAATCCACATAATCAATGTGTATACAAAATCAATATTAAATATCCATTCACATATGCATTAATTGAATATTTATATTCCCTGTCTCCCACAAATATATATACCCTAGCTACTTTCCATTGTCACGCATTAAAAATTTTATATAAAATGTTACGTTGTATAAACAAAAGTAAAATTAAATATGAGATTTCCTAATCTCTCTTATTTACTCATCCAAACAAAAGGGATATATTTTCAACGAATATATTAATTACTAAGAGAAGTTATAAGATTTAATGCGCGAGTGCATAATATATATTTTCGGACCGACTAAAAAAGATAAACACCAATTCTTACAAAACGTACATTTATATATTCCACCCAATTCGCATATTTATTGAGTTTCATATAATTAACATGAATATTATATATAAGATACATTTACGCGAGACTAGATTTGTCCTTAATTTATGTGATATGTGTGACAATAATTATTCAATTAAATTAATAATAAAAAATAAAATAAAATTATATACCATATTTATGTAGGTAAAACCGTAAGGTATATTGTAAGGCATTGAAGCAGAATTGAAGCGTATCTTGAAATTAATTGGATATACTAAATGATACTACAAAAACTATAATCCTTGATGGAATTGTAGTTTTATGAGTAACTCTATAATAGTTTACAAATAAAATACATATTTTAAAATAAAACAATAAAGGCTCATTTTCATGCAATAGATTTTACAACGGATATGTATTACCCAATGGGTAAAATTATATGCTCTTAAAAACACATAATTAAAGTCAAGAAAACCCTACTAACCTCTATATGTAGTCTATATTAAGAAAGTGGGTGCTTTTTTATTTTGTTTTTTCTAAACACAAAAATGAGACTTCGAGGTTTAATTGAACTATAATTATTTTCAGAATATTGCTTGTTTTGAAAATTCGAGAATAATTTTCCAAAAGTATTCTAGAACTTTCGACGTGATCGATTTGATCACTTCTAACATACATATAAAAGATATAGTTTCCACAATAATACATTTCTTGTAATGACTTCGGACATGCACGATTCGATGTCTACAGATAAAAATTATTTCCTACTTTAACTCTAAGATATAATCATCCAATAATTATCGCATTTCAAATTGTTCTCTAAATTAATTATCAATTAATACCTCCTGTTTTCACCATTCCGACATTGAAATTATTATTCTTATTATTATTATTATTATTATTATTATTATTATTATTATTATTATTATTATTATTATTATTATTAT
>JAYJMF010000085.1:140314-162808 GCA_036873715.1 Salvia sclarea
ATTGTATAAATTAACTTAGTTAATGAAAATTTTATAAATACAAAATAAACCATTAATTTTGAAGAAACTACAAAATTACCACTTAAATCAAAATCAATTTGAAATTGATTTCAAATCAATTTTTCAATTTGACTCCATATTTAAATATAGTATAGATATAATAGATTTTACTTCTTTGGGTATTCAAATATGTGTTATAGAGTAGTTGGCAAAGCGTGTTTCCTTGTTAAAATAAATGGATTTGGAGTTTTTAAAAAAAAAAATCTAATTTAATATATTTTTTATTTTAAAGGGCCCACTTTTCAAATTGGCACGGGGCCCATTTTAGGCTTGTCCCGACCCTGCTCTCAAGGATACTCACAACCTTAATCGGGCCAACAATGGAGACACTCCAGAATTATAAAGTCTATAACGAGAATTTATGAGTGGTTGTTGAAATTTACGAGAATTTATGAGTGGTTGTCGAAATTTTAATGTTTCTTAAGGTCGTACCATATCAAAATCTACTCCTGGCACTTGGATCAGCAACTATAATATTTTCTGTCATAATTGACATTATGTGGATAAATTTGTTATGATTCTTATTGCAACTAAAGTATGCAATGTCATAAACTTGTGTATTAATGCAATTGAGTCTTGGTTGAAAGATTGTGCAATTCTGTTATTGATGCAAGTAAACAGTTAATTCAATAGTGATTATGGGACTGACACCTGGTGGTGGACCAGAATTTTATATTCAGGGGTACGATAAATATTTTCCACTCTTTCCCACTCTATTTGACTCACTTCTTTCTGATATAATTATTAGAGGTAAATATTTTTTCGGGACACTAATTATAGGCGTTTTGAAAAAGTATGACACTTTTCAAACAGGTCGAAGAAATAGGACATTATAATATAAGTTAGACACGCGTGGGGTCACTTCGGGATTTTTCTCACATGTGTCGCACGTGAGTGGTTATGTGGCAGCCCGAACGTGATGTGGCCGACAGGCCCGACACGTAACACCCAACTCAGCCGAGGTACATGTTTTTTTCGGTACACTAACTATATGCGGTTTGAAAAAGTAGGACACTTTCACCATTTTTTCCAAAAATCCTTTCTCCTTTTCCATTTTCATCTGCTTCCCCAATTCTCCAACAAAAATCAATCAATCAATTTGGGATGAAATTCAAGGCGTTGACAACGACATCAATCTAATAGAGAAGCGGATCTTACCCGCCTTGGAAAATATGGGGCGGGTTTGCAAGTTGTACCTAACCCGCGATCATGCCTTCTTCCTCCACGACCTCCTCTCCGCCAACGACATCTACTGCGTCGCCCAGTTTAGCAAGGAGTACCTCTTCCACGATTACTGCATCTCGAGCAACAACGACGACCGCATCGCTTTCTCCCTCTTCCTCTACGCCCTCCGCTCCGCCCCGCCCTCCTCATCAAATTGGTGAAAAAGCCCTCCTCCGAATTCCGAATATCCGAACTGAACCAAACCAAAACAAAAAATTTGGTTCGGATTTTTCGAATTTTCGGATCGAATCAGATCAAATTTTATACGTATTTTGAATTTTCGGATCGGATCGGGCTAATTGTAATCCCAACAAATCCGAAATCCGAAAATATTTAATATTAATAATATTATACTATTATTATATATAATAATATATAGTATTAATAATATTAGATAATGTGTTATTAATATTATATATATAAACATATTTATTTATATTAAAATAATGAACTTAAATTTTTGGATTTTTGGATTATTTATTTATTTTTATGCTTATTGTAGCCGAAATTCAGATTTTTCGAATCGAATCGGATTTATTAGAAAAAAATATTTGGATTTTTGGATTCGGATTTTCGAATTCGGATTGGATAAGAGTTTAGTTAGGCAAAATTCGGATTTTCGGATCGGATCGGATCGGATTAGGCAAAAATCCGATCTGAAATCCGAAGACTTATCCCTAAATTCCACCAAACCCACCCCCTTCCTCACCTTCGTGGCCCGCAGCCACCGCTCCACCGTCGTCCAGGACGTCCCCGTCTCCAAACCCCTCTCCCACGCCTACGTCCACGACCTCCACATCGCCGTCCAGTCCTGACAGCACCTCGAAAGAATTTTTGGAAAAATGGAGAAAGTGTCCTACTTCTTTAAACCGTTTATAGTTAGTGTCCCGGAAAAACATTTACATCAGAGTTGGGTGTTATGTGGCAGCCACATAACCCACTCACGTGGGAGACGCATGTGAGAAAAAGCCCGATGTGGCCCACGCGTGTCCAACTTTAATTATAATGTCCTATTTCTTCGGCCCGTTTGAAAAGTGTCCTACGATTTCAAACCGCCTATAATGAGTGTCCCAAAAAACATTTACCTCTAATTATTAAGAATGTTACATGTTTGTATTTAAAGTAGGATCAATGTGTGAGTATGGTGGGCGCGGTTTGGTTCTGAGCAGTTTGACAGCAAAACCATACAATTTTGTGATTTTAATATACTGAACCAAATCATTAAATTGAGTTGAAATATCCACTTAAACACTAAAATGAAATTACTATAATTTTAAGAAAACCAAACCTAAACCGTAAATCATACTCCCTCCGTCCATAAAAAAATATGCCACACTTTGGATGGCATATGTTTTAATAGAAAAGTGGGTAGTGTGTGAGTGGAGAAAGAATAACTTTAAATATGTGGTTGATATTGAGAGTTGTGTGGGTTTTACTACTATAAATGGAAATAGACATATTTTTTGTGGACATCCCAAAAAGGAAATCTAGGCATATTTTTTGTGCACGGAGGGTAGGCCTGGTAACCGGTAATCAATTCCGCGGGATTACCAATACCGAACTGGTACCGTACCGGGAATCGGTACCGAGTACCGACTAAAATCGGTATATGAGACTGTACCGGTAGGCTTTCGATCCAATATTTCTGGATCCGGTTAACCGGTACCGCACCGGGTACCGATTTAAATATTAAATATATTAATTTATTTATATTATACTATTTCAAATATTATTAATTTCCTAATTGACTAATTACTATTTAAATTCTTAATTTCTTATTTCTAAACTAACTGGAACTTCTGTGCAGCAGAAGACATAATTGAGAATTTGAATTCGAATTGAGAATTGCCATATTGCTTTTGTTTTATGAATTGGAAAATAGGGAAATGTATATGTTGAATTTTTGTTTGAAAATAGAGTTCGTTGTTTATTTTTGATTTATTTGTTGTTAGTTGGATTTGGATTTGAATAATTTAATTTAGAAAATAGGAAAAATTGAAAAACAAAAGAAATATATGACAAATTTGAGTTTACAAATAATTTGAATTTTAAAAAAAATATGAAAATCGATTCCTTAACCGGTAGTACCGGTTTACCGGTACCAGAACCGGATTACCGGTTAAATTAAATGGGATGGTACTTGTACCATCAAAACCGAAATTTCCGGTACCCGTTAACTGGTACCGTACCAGTTACCACCCCTAACGGAGGGAGTATTTTTTTTAAAACTTAAACCATAGCATAATTTTCTTACCATAAATCAGTCAAATCACACAAATACAATTTGATTCAATTTTGGTTTACGGTTTAAATCAAATTGTGCCCACCCTAATGAGTGTGTTTTTCTTTGTCTAGTAGTAATTTTTTTTCTTTCAAAAATCGTTCGATAAATGGAAACAAACAAATTCAAATGAGGCAACTCAAAATAGAATCCAAGTCAAGCCAAATGAGACGGAACTTGAGTCGAGCCCAGTCAAGCAAAAATTGAATCCGGCCTAAAACAACTCTAAGCATAGCCAGCTCATGCACACAAAAAATATAAATGGGTGTGTGTGGGCCTAGTAGTAGGAGGTTAATGTTCAAAGCCAAAGATCTCGAGTTCGAATACTCCATGACGCAACCGTTAAAAATTCTATATTAATTTATTAAAAAACATTTTAAAAAATATTAATGGGTTTTCAAAGCATTCGCTACGCTACTATCACTAGGCCAATTCACGAAAAAATAATAAAAATTTGTCAGAAGTGGGATTTGAACCCACGCCCTCGTAAGAGGACCAGAACTTGAGTCTGGCGCCTTAGACCACTCGGCCATCCTGACATATGTGTATCAATTTGCATGCTTTTCTTTCATAATCATATTATTAATGTAGTAAGCACGATTTTCTATTTGTAAAAAAAGAAAAGAAAAAAGATTTCTTGTAGTGACTCGTGTTTTTACTATATACGTATCATGAAAAATACTCCTATAAAGATGAATAAAAAAGAGTTCATTGTTAAAAATTCACCACCTATGATCTGATTTTGATTTTAAAACACAACTCAAAATGTATTTCCAGAGTGACATATCAACCTTTTACTTTGTACCAAATTAAATAGAAAAGTGTAAAATTTTCAGATAACTTAAAAAAATTATCGAGGCATGATTCTTGTTTTTTCAAGACCCAATATTTTATTTTCTTTCTGAGTTTCGTGCTACAAAAACTATATATATTATGGTGGATTTCCAGTATTTGTTGGAAAAAGCGTCTGTTTTGTTGCATTAAGATATTAAGAAATCATTTGTTAGATGAAATGAGATTTATTGAGTAAAGTAAGAAACAACTAATAATATAAATAAGTATTAAATTGAGAATTTAGCTACCTCGGATAATTTGGGCTCCATTGCTATATTGACTGCATTAGGATTTCTTGAAGGTAAGTGGTCTATAATTAAATGGGCCTAATTCTTATTTGGGCTTCTTAATTTGTGAAATGCCGAAACACAATTTGGCCCAATTAGTTACAATTCCAATCATATGTTAATATGCAATCGACCCTCGATTTATAACAAAATTGAAAAACTAAAACCCAAAAAAAAACTTAGTTGGGCAATTTGAAAACATTACTAATATTGGTATATACCCAAAAACGTGATAGAAGATCTGTTATCTACACAAACACCAAATTCAACTTTACATAGTATATGCCTTTTCTATACACCACTTTTTTGAATAAAATAAATAAATCAATCAAAACAAGAACTCCAACCATATGAAAGCTATTAAAGCAAACATAAGTAACATGCCGTGGACAAAACTGTCTTTCTCAACCCCATTGCTGGATGACTCATCATAGGCCGGCCTCGGTCGCTGAGGTGGCGGGGCGTGATAGGGCTGAAAGCGTTCGGTGGGGCCATTTCCCCCATTCTCAATCGGCTCCCGAGCTCGAGTATTTTCATTATCATTAATACTTATTTTCCCTCCAGATTTGACCTGATCAGGGGCCAAATGTCGAGGGGGGATTTCCCTTGGCCCCACTGGCCATTTCGCCGTTGTGGCAATATCATTTGTACTTGTTTGTACCAATGAGGGGCCTGGAGGCCGATGGTCGAGCTTCGACCTCGATCGTGGTGGGCTTATAATTTCATCTTCGTTGAATTTGTGATCTTGTTTGTTCTCTTTGGGGCTTTCCTTCGGAGGAGATGCACATCTAAATAAAAATTTAAGTGTTAACTGAAAAAGAAAACAATTTAGAACTATTACTTCCAGGAGTACTATAGTAGATTTTCTCTATATTTCAAATAGACATATTATAATTCATTTAGGGCTAGCTAAATTGCAAAATATTCATTAATTCATGTGGATGATATCCTCTAGACTTGATAATTAAATGCTAAAAGAAACTCATAATTCCTAATTAGATATAATCAACCCCAATTATAACAAGCCTATATATAGGAGACTACAGCACACGACATTGAAACTAGATAATTCCTTTTTTATTTCTAGTTACATAATGAGATCATCCATCACTCAAATTTTGTGTGTCCTACTTGAATACTACAACAATATTTTTTTTTTCATTTTGATAGCACTTATGATAGAAACAAAAATTAATTATAATCGAACCAATTAACATTAAATTATCAACAAACAATTGAAACCAAAAAATATAAATTCATGCTTATGATCTCAAAGATATGGAGGTAGAACGAAAGATAAAGTTGCAAGTTTTATTTAATTAGTCACAATTTAAAATATCTTCATGCATGTCTCAGATGCAATCTTAGTTACAGATAAAATTCATCAAATGTAAATGTTCACTTTGCACGTATAGTATTAATTAGTATATATGTAATGCATTGCATCAAGCAAAAATCAATATGATATGTAAATATAGTTAATAGAGTTGATTAGTTAATTACGTATACCTCTCCAAATGCTGACATTGGCCTTCTAGATCCCTGTACCAATGACAATAGCATTTTTGTTCAAATAAATCAGCAAAAATTTGAAAATGCCACTAATTAATGTGCTTGTAATTGTAGTCCATTTATGTTCTCATTTGATGGCATTAATTCTACAATATTTAGTTTGTGTTTCTATGCTTACACACACTGACACATTGACACACACACACACACATGTACACACTTTAATTCCAAATCTGCTTCTCGAATAGATTGATGCCGTTGTCTGTAAGAACCGCCTTAAATTTCATCCTGAGTAATTGATTGGTTTTGGTTGGAGAATTGGGGAAGAAGATGAAGATGGAGGAGGAGAAAGGGTTTTTGAAAAAATGAAGAAAGTGTCCTACTTTTTTAAACCTCCAATAGTTAGTGTCCCGAAAAAATATTTACCTCGGCTGAGTTGGGTTATGTGGCGGCCACATCACGTTCGGGCTGCCACATACCCACTCACGCGCGACACACGTGAGAAAAAGCCCGAAGTGGCCCACGCATGTCCAACTTAAATTATAGTGTCCTTTATCTTCGGCACGTTTGAAAAGTGTCATACCTTTTCAAACCGCCTATAAAAAATATTTACCTCATAGGTTAAGTAATGGGTACTTATCAAGATGTCTATATACATGCGTAATTCATGCATATATAGGTTAAAAAAATCAAATCATTTCTCCAATGCATATATGCATACTCCAGTTTAAAGTTCTAAGCCAATCCTTGCATTGGAGTTTCACTTTATAATATTAAACAAAACAAATTATACTAAATAATAGTATAAAACAAGAGGAAAAAATATATATATTTATACCTCAACTTTGTAGCCAACTTTGAGTCGGATCGGTCGATCGATTCAACCAGCCTACGATTCCAGTAATAATTCCTCATCCACCCAAAATACCTATTTTTTTTTTTTCAAAAATCAAATCACAATTGATCAAATCAAGTTCCATTTTTCCAAAAATAAAAAAAGTGATGAAAAAAAAAAGAAAAGGAAAAAAAAAAACCTATGCCGGAATAAGAAATCACTGCATCGATTCTCGCGCACTCCGTCGACGCAGAGCACGTCGCCGTCCCCGTCTCCGTCGACACGGAACACGAGGCGAACGTAGTCGAGGACGACGTGTGGGTCCAGCTCGATGCCCGTGAACCGGCCATCGAGCAGGACCCGGATCTTCCAGCCGCCCGGGTCGGTTTCCCGGAGGCGCCGGAGGACCCGGGACGGCCGGGCGCACCGGCGCCCGGCCGGGGGAAGCTCCGGCAGCAGGCTGCGGCGGCTGCCGCCGCCGCCGGCTTGGAAGGTCAAGGTGGAGGTTGTGAGGTTGATGAGCTGAGTTAGGAGAATGAAGATGAGAGCCATAGATATTTGGAAGAATTAATATTGATGATGAATAAATGATTTAGGGTTTTTCTGTTTTTAGGGTTTTATATTTTTTTAAGTGTGGGGGTAATTAAGTGGAAAGGTTGCTTGATAGATAAGCCATTTTGACTTGAGGAATAGACAGTCCAGTCACTCTATATTATTTTAGATGTTAGTTTTCTTACTATATTTTAGAAGTTTCAAGAGATATTTCCAAGAAATGAGGTGGTGAGGGAGTATCTTTTTTGGGGTTGAAATAGGCCAAAGGTTGGAGTTAATGCCTTAATTAAAAGCTAAGTTAGTAATTAAGCTTATATTAATGATGTACTAATATTAATGAAATAGTGTCGACACCATGATTTAGACATCTTCACATCTCGATTGATGCTGATATTAATTAACCCTTGTCCTAATCTTATTTTTGTTGACTTGAGATTTAAATATTTAATAGATTTAACTGGAACACCATCAAATGTTACCTAATTAATTAAAAGCCCAATAGGCTAAATTAATGGGTCAATTAGGCCCACTAATCCCCACTTGCTTAATTATAAGCCCCATATACCTATCACGAACGTTAATTTATTTCATCTTTTCTTAGCATAAAATTATATTTTGGGCCAAACTATCTGGTAAAACTGTGGATCTACAAATTTCTAGGTTGACCACTTTATTTACCACTTGGTGTATTAGATTTGGACTGAATCTTTTGGTAGCTCTAATCATGTAGCTTCGATTAGATATAAGTATTTAGGAGCCAAACATATTGACTCAAGTTAAAATTACTTGTGCACACATCATTATCCCAAGAAAATCAAGAAGCTTCAAAAGAAATCTCCAAAATTTGATTCTCTTAAAATCCATATAGCAATCTTTCTTTCTACCTTAATATATTATACCTAAGTACTGAAAAAGTTTTGAAGCTAATGCTACTCTCCCAAGGATCAAGAACTTGATTAATTTTTTGCAAACATGAGAGAGAGAGAGAGAGAGAGAGAGAGAGAGAGTTGACCTCTATCTATGTGTTGAGAGTTCTATGTGAAACTATCTTACAAATCAAGATTTAAAGACAGTAAATACATCATTTTACATAGAGTGGAACATAATATGTAAGCTATATATGTGTATGTCAAGAGAGAGAGAGAGAGAGAGAGAGAGATTTTACATACCTTCTCTCCAGATTCAGAAAAAGGCTCTGTGAGTTAGAATTGGGGAATAATTAGCTTTGGATGAATCATATATGGATGCTACTGATGTAATTGAATCTGTTAGAGAGTTGACTTATAATTAACTCAAAAAAAATGCCTCTTTGTAAGCTGCACATGCCATGCTTATGTATATGATCTAAAATATGTGCAATAAGTTTGAAAACATGCATGCAATGCTTGTATAATCCATACTTAATATTGGTTTAAACTTTAAAATGAAACTGTTCCAACAACTCTTTTCATATTTATATAACTATATCACATATCTCTCTCAAAAACTTGAAATTTTTGAAATTTTTGGGTTACTTGTTTATGCTCGTGATTTGGATCACTTGCACAAGGGTTAATCTTGCTTCTTAATATTGTATATAGTTAGATTATATATAATAATATATATTTGTGTCAGATTTCCAAATAGATCTAGATCTAGAACTGATATAGGAAAAATCCATTGAAGAATCCAACAAATTCTCTCTTTAGGGTGCCTCCAATGATAGAAGCTAGTTTCTAGTTTTTTATATGCCACATTATTTTGGGAACTCATCTACTTTTACCCTCCAATGATAGAAACTAGTTCCTCATTTGAGGGTTCCAGTGTTTCACCATAATACAAAAAGAAAACACTAGAACAGAGGAAAAGAAAAAGGAAAAATGCAAATGATAATGTGGTCCCATAAGAAATTAGTTTCTATTTGGGAACTAGTTTCTTTTTTATTTTATTTTTTTTATTTTTTTTATGGTGGATCCGGTAAGAAACTAATTCCTAAATCTCCAATGGTGGTTTCTATTTGTCTACTTGGATTAGGTATTCAAATGGCTAGTAAACAGTCAGAGAGAAACTTAGATGCTCAAAATATATTGACCTCGCAAGTAATAGGTGCTTGTGAATTTGTAAGGGTGAGTAGAGAAGGTAAACCAGACGACTTGCTAAACTCAGACGACTTGCTCCATTTTATCATATATGAGCTAAAAATTAGGGCTCCAAAAAGACGTAGAGGCTAGAAAGCGCACGTTGAAGCGAGAATGTAGAAAATAATTAAATAGAAGATTGATGATTTTAAAGGATAAACGACGTCGTTTCATTAATTAAATTTGACGTATTATTAATTGTCAGTCTACTTTGAACACGTAGAAATTCCAAAAAGACGTGTCAACATTGGTTTCGTCGGAAGTCAACATTGGTTGCAAAATGAGAATAAATTAAAAGTTTAGCAATTTAAATGCTGATTTTCAAGATGGTGTGCAAAATGAGAATTTGGGCAAATTTCAGCAATTTAATGATTATTTTCCCTAAAAAAAATAGAAGTATAAGAATCTATTAAAATGAAAAATTTATATAAGAATCTAATAAAATAAAAACCAAATGTATGATGACTTTTAAATATATTTTGGCCTAGTGATAGGAGACTAAATGTCCGAGATCAAAAATTTCGAGTTCTAGTGATCCGTGACACGACTTTTAAATTTCAGGATGATTTAATTATTAAAAGAACTAAGGGCTAAATATCAGCCATCAGAATTGAACGAAGGCCAACTTAAGGGGGGGCAAACTCGTCACAAAATAAGTTGAGGGATTTGCATCGAAACGCCGTCGTATAAGTTTTCCGCCCCAATTCGCCATAGCCATTTCTTCTGCTACTTGTCGAAGTTTCGGCGCCTCTTTCCCGCAGTGTACATCTCTCTCTCTCTCTCTCGCTCTCGCTCATAAATCTATACTTGCAATTGCCTATTTCTTCTTCCCGTTCTTCAATTCAATTTTTGTTTCTTTGATTCTCCGATTGCAGATAGATAGGAGTGATTGAGAAGAAATTAGGTTAAGTAGGAATGGGGAGTGCAGGGAGAGAACTCACAATTTCTCTGGATGCTGTGAGGGATAAGAATTTGATGCAGCTGAAGAAGCTCAACACCGCGCTCTTCCCAGTTCGCTACAACGATAAATACTACGCCGATGCTATCGCCTCCGGTGAATTTACTAAATTGGGTCCGTTCCCACTTCGTACTATGATTATTATGTTGTTTTTTGCTGAAAATTTTATCGTTTTATGATTATTATGATGTTTTTTGCCTTCTCAATTTGTGAATAATGTTCAGAACTTTAGGAATTTTGCTTTGATGGCGACTATTGGGGAAGTAGATTGAGCATTTTGTTGGCTGGATTGATGTCTAATGATCTGTTTTGACTCTACTGAAGAAATTGGTTTTGTTGTTTCAGATTTGGCTAGGGTTTAAGCTCATTAGTGGGTAAAAGGCTGTCCCTTTTGTGTGTGTGGTTGTTATTGTTTGGATTGCTGGTTCTTGCTCTATGAGGTTTAAACCGTTACATCTAAGTCAGGATTTTGGGAAATTCTGTAGTAAGTAAACCACATTCTCCACCTTGATTCTGGATTTTTGCTAGAAGTGAGCATATCTAATTTGATGACCTTCTGCGTTGTGTTTACGGTACTTGAGCTGTATGAGTTAAACTTGTTTTAGTTAGGGATTTTAGCATTTCAACAGAATCATCTCCAATAATTCCATACCCAGTCAAATACAAAAAGCCCTTTTGGTGCTTTAGTGATTGCATTTGTTGGATTACCATTAACAGGGATAAAATTTATCTGTGGCCGTGTGTTTGATACTTTACATCATATGGTTCTGTGCTTTATGCCCTTGTCTCGACAACTGCAAGGAGACGGAATGGTGTTTATGGTCTGATGGCAATAGTTTATCAGCATACATTACTCACCAAATTCAACTTTTAGTAGTAAGCTGCTGCTTAGTGGCTTATGTACAGACTACAAAATTCGTCCATGACTGCCTTAATTTGAGAATGAAAGAAAACTTCAATAAGTTTATATCCTGTTAGTGAATTGGAATTTGAAGAATGTGATGCATTGTGAACTTTAGGTGCTTTTGTAGTTGGTAAAGATGTGTTGATGTTTCACTAGAATATGAATATCTCTGCCTGGAAAATGAATTCATGAGTAACATGACAAAGTATGCCGGTGGAGTACAAAGGCTTGCTCTTTATTCTTCATGCTATATTTATGATTCTTGGAGATTATGCACGCATTCTGAACTTTATATATTTTTTATCATTTCAGCCTACTACTGTGACATTTGTGTCGGGTCTATTGCGTGCCGTCTTGAGAAGAAGGAAAATGGCGGTGTTCGTGTATACATAATGACACTGGGTGTTTTGGCTCCATATCGCGGGTTAGGCATTGGTAAGTCAGTTTCTCCCTTACTTCCCTCGTAACTTGGTAAGAACTAAGATGTTCAATTATACGAGAAAAACTGATGAATTCAGGGCCTGCAAAACTTGTTCTTGGCCTGATACTCAATTTTCACAAAATCATTTTTTGAGTGCTTCAAGATATGGTGTATCTGTGTAGTTCATTGCAATCAGCAGTATCCGAGAATCTCAAGAAACTATTGTTGTCCATAGAAACAGGAGTATTTGCTTTGGTGATTCAGTTGTTTTGATGAGTGACGAATCAACAAACATTAAGAGAAACTAACAAGTGACTACCAATGCCAATTTAGCTGCCATCAACTTCTTTTTACAGCAAACTCTTCTAGTAGCAAATTTCTTGCAGTAGATTAATAGTTCCTTGATATTTCATAGGTACAAAGCTGTTGAATCACATTCTTGATCTTTGCACGAAGCAGAACATTGGTGAGGTCTACTTGCACGTGCAGACAAATAACGACGATGCCATCAAGTTCTACCAGAAATTCGGATTTGAAATCACGGATACAATCCACAACTATTACACAAACATCACGCCACCAGATTGCTACGTCGTCACCAAGTTCATCACTCAGCCCCAGTCGACGAAATGATGCACACCTTGAAGAGAGTTTCTTCAACATTCACACTGTTGCTCTCTGGTGAACACTGAACACTAACCAGTTTTGGGATCTGAAGAGTGTCCGGTTATCATTCATTGTTCGTCGGTAACGATCAAAGTGAGTCGAAAAGGAATTTGATTTCTGTTTCTGGAATGTGCAAGGTCTATTATTTCATTGTACAAGAAAAGAGTTGGTGGTGGATTTAGATGTGTTATGTCAGATTCTTGATTTATCACTTGATTTCCAACCTTTCAATTTTGAATGTGATGAGTAATGGGGTTGATATAATTGTTCCCATTTCCCATTTAGGGGATTGAGGTAGTTCTTATTCTTTATTTATTTTTATTTTATTTTTGTCTGGGTCATAATTTGAGGGGTATTTATTTCCTATTTGACATTGATCGAAATGTATGATATGAATATAATAGGAGATTAAAAGTTTAAAATTAAATGTATTTAGAAGGATTAAATTTTGTGTAGAGTATTAACCTCATGTCTATGTTGGATTGCGAAAATCTCATCTAGGAAAGGTAATGAATGCTGGTTTATTTTCTCATCACTACTCTATCACCCAAAAACATTTAAAATTGTTTTTAAAAGAACTACATAAAGTATGAACTATCATGCTAGTGAAAAAATATTGCAGCCAACAGAATAAAATAAAATAATCATGCTGGATATTTCATACAATATATTTTTTAAGCTATTGGTCTTGATGGGATTTTGATCTTAATATCCAACACTTGTTTTTAAACTACGGGTCCAATAAATTGCGCCCAAACTATGAAGATTTAAATATTTTATAGGGTTAATTATATGTTGTGTCCAAAATTTTCAGCCCTTTTAAAAAATTTATCCCAATTTCACTTGTAAAAAGGAGACTCCAGTCTTTTAAGTATTTTCCACAAAATGTCTTACTTTCCAAATATCCCAACTTACGGTTTAAAAAAGTAAATCTTTCAACATTTTTTACAAAATGTTCCATGTAAAAAAATTGGGTAATCGGATGATCATTTCACTGAATTCTTATGTGGGTTACAAGTCAATTGAGGTGTTTCTTTTCACTCCAAGAATCCAACAAGGTGACTCATTATCCGTTGCCAATTTTACAACACTAGATATTTTATAGAAAACGTTGAAATGTAACTTAATTTTTTTAATTGAAAAATGTAAGTTGACTTTTTTTATTTTGTGAAAATGCTGAAAAATGGGTAGTCGATATTAATGAAAAACTACACTATCCACGCTGCATTATTGCAGCTTTATCAAAACAATGAGAGAGAGACAGATTTCCCAGAAAACTCTTTCAAACAGATAGCAAAACAACACCATTCTTGTCTACACATAATGCAGAAAAATACCGCAGGTAAAAATGTACACAGACTAAGCGTTAACGCTAACACCTTAACAACGTCGAAGCCCCCGTCGCCAGCCGGCCGGCCCGTCCCAACCTCAGCAAAACGGTATATCGGAAAAGGACGGAAGACGTTTACTCTTTCGATGACTTGTTGATCAGGGACTTGTGGATGTGCGGAATCACACCTCCACCGGCTATGGTCCCCTTGATGAGGGTGTCGAGCTCCTCGTCTCCGCGTATGGCCAGCTGCAGATGCCGTGGCGTGATACGCTTCACTTTTAGATCCTTGCTCGCGTTCCCAGCCAGCTCCAGCACTTCGGCAGTCAAGTACTCGAGAATGGCGGCTGAGTAGACTGCTGCCGTCGCGCCCACCCGGCCATGGGCCGTCACTCGCGCCTTCAGAAGCCTATGAATACGCCCGACCGGAAACTAGAGAGAGAGATAACAAGTTGTGTTTATTATACAGCTACAAGAAATATGTACGGTGCATCCACTCCAATTAGGGTTCACCAATCCCAATTAGGAAATATTTAATTATCAATATTATAATTTAATTAGCTTGGATGGAATGAGTGTGCCTCCTATGAAAGTGCCAAGGCACCAAGTAAATGTAAGAATTATGCATTTTCACTAACTTCAAAGTTTGAACAATTAACTCCCAAGGGTTGTTTTCTCGTCTAAGACGCATCACGGAATGCAGACAAGCTATAGTCGAATGTTACATACACTAACACAATCTATTTTGTGGAAAGAATTAAACGATATAGAAGCAAGAACAATTCAAGATCACAACTCTGATTTCCATCCTTGAGCTCAAAATTAGCTCAAGTAAACTCGTTCCCAACCTTCGCCTCTCAACGTCAACTAAACCTAATGCCAAGAAATCTAAAAGAAACCTGCTCCAAATACGTGCCTTTACTACGAGGGATTTATCACATGACTAGAAAAATTCAATCCTTCCTTTACAAGGTATTTATCACATGACTAGAAAAATTCAAGACCCCAATTTCCTATACCCAAGCTTCTTGAGCCTATTTTCTATAGCAATTTCACCCTATACTACTTCAATTGTACTATACTTCAAGAGAAACAACGTAGACGACATCGTTTGGGGGGGGGGGGATGCTAACTCGGCTCAAGATGAAATTTTTATTATCAGACATTCTACGAATCTTGATCCAAATGCATACGGTTGCGTTATTGAGCATACGGATTCAACAGAAAAGACCAGAAAATCTCAAAATCGATCATAATCTATGTGCTCAATTACACTATAAAATGAGTAAATGAGCATTCTTTTTTTAATATTTCAGTGTTACTGATATTAGTGAGATTCCTTTCCCCCCCAAAACTTCCTGATCATTTGTTTTGCTAAATTCGCAAGTTTTTTTTTTCTTCTTCAAAATATCATATTTTCCCCTTCCCTTTTCTGTGTGAAACAGTAAGTTATTGATGGAAGCAACTCATTTCCAATTACATGAATACACGAACAATTCAATTCAATTCCATCATATCCACAGCTAAAATATCATTATTTTCTTTCAACATCACAGAAATCCGCAGAAAAAAAAGGGGGAAAAAAACAGAAATTCGGCATGTGCAGTATAGAGCTACGAAAACGAAAACCCCAATTATTTATTCAAAAAACCCGAAAACGAAATTGGCGACTTCCAAAAACCCCCCACGTCACTGAGAGCCCACAAACACGCAATTCAGAGAGAAAAATCACACTTTACGCAAAATTGAGCTGAGAAATTGAAGCAATCGGTAGAATTGAAGGGAAAAACCTGAAGGCCAGCGCGAGAGGAGCGAGAAATCGGCTTCTTCTTGTCCTTGTCTTTATCCTTCGAAGCTGGGGTTTTCCCAGTCAACAAACCCTTCGCCCCCTTCCCCGACATTCTTCTTCCCCTTCGCCCAGATCCAAACACGGTCTTAGCAGTTCCTTGAAAATTGGGCAAAACTGAAATTGGAACTGAAAATGCGCAGAATTGAAGAAGAAAGATTTCGCGAGCTCTTCTCTCTCTCTCTCTTTCTCTGAAATAGACTTTTTTTGGGAAATTTTGGAAGGGAGTGGAATTGGAAATTGCTTTCTACCCACTGATTTATGGGAGTATTCTATATTTGGCTCTGTTGATTTGTGAAATTACGTTTAGACCCTGTTTGGTGGAGGGGTGGCGTGGCGGTCTATATCCTTTATAGCCTTTATTATTTTACATGCCTTTTATTTTGGATGGCAAATTGTATTTAATGTTTTAGAATTTTTTTGATAATAGGCAACTTGGTTAAAAGTTTAAACTACCTCCATTATGATTTTATGAAGAAATATATTTTATTATAGCTATTTTTGAATTAAAGTTAATGTTTGCCTCAGATTTATCATGTTCTATCATTAAAATTAAAACGTGGCACGATTGTCTCGTAGGTCTACTGCACGATTGTCTCGCCTTCTCATAATGCTATACGGTTGCCTTGATGTGACACGATTGATTGAGAAAAAAGAAGAAAATCGAGAATGATAAAATTGATACAACTTGTTAAAACAAAACAAAAAAAGTCATGGCCCTATCTATTTTTTATTGCAAAAATTTAAAATAACTATAAAACATATATTTTTATTAATATAGTTATAAAATATACTGAGTATTTATTTTAGTTTGTTACATAAAGTAACCACCAATTTCGTCTTATTTAGCTTACGGCTGCGTAATTAAGTCAACCTCCCCAACCCTATTAATTTAATAGAGGAACGAAATAAATAGATATCAAAACCACACCATTTTGAGTTTTGGCTAAGTATTTTATAAGTTTCAAATTTTCAATGTGTGTGTGTGTTTTTATTTTTCTTTTTTCTCATAGGCATTTCCCATGACAAAGCCTATCTTATCTGTATTGTTTGGCCATGTTCTGCCACATACATACATATTTACTTTCCTTAGGGAAATATTTTAATACAACATAAATATATATTCATTATGAATCTTGTATAGTAGTATGATTTTTCAAAAAAGAAATCTTACTCTGAAGGAAAAATAATCTCATTCGCCGCCAAAAATAAAGAAGCTATTCACTAGATCTAAAGATTGATTAATCAAATCATATATAACATTATTATCATAAAATTTCATAATTCCAACATAGCATAGAACTTCAAATCTTCATATACTCAAACTTGATAAATCCAACAATGCTCCCTTTATTTTATTTTTACATTTGCATCATCACACTATCTTATCCTCTCAAAAAATCGTTAACCCTCATTTCATCAGCCCTAATTCAGAAACTCTACCTAACAATTTCAAAATAAAAAACACCCCATTGGGCCCATAAAATACTAAAAATAGAATACACTTTGGATCAAACTCCAATAAAACTATAAACAAAAAAAAATATAAATATTTGTAACCACCGATTTTTTAAGATATTTTAAATTAGCCCATGAAAGGCCCATATGCTTTCATCTTCAAATTCATACATCTCTCAGCATCACTTCCTCACTCTTGTATGAAATCCGCACTTTGTCATTTTGCTCGCCTCGTTGTGTTCATATTCAAGTTTTCAACTACAAATTGTAAAAAAGTTGATTCTTTTTTCCAGAACTTTCTGCCCTTTTGGCCAGAAATTTTATCTGATCTTCTGAAATTTCTTCAGCAAAAATTTGCTTTTGAGACTTTTCTTGATTTTGTGGGGTTTGAAATTCTTGATTCTTGCTCAATGGCTGCTGCCTCCTGTCGAAACCCTTTTGGGATTAGTGCTAATCTCGTCGAGGGCTCGAGATTTTTGCCTCAGAAACATGAATTCTCAGCTGTTAATTTCCCTCCGAATGTGGAGTTTTCAAGACTCGGTTTTTATCGAAGTTTGACGTGTAAGGTGAATTCTTGTTTCTTGTTCATGTTTTTGGGTTATGTTAAATGTTTTTTTTGCTGATGAATGGATCAAAATTGTTGTTGAGCTCTGTGTGTGTGTTTTGTGTGTGTGATTGTATCTTGATTTTGGATTTTTTCACGTCTATGAATTGTATTTCACTTATATCTTTGTATGTGTAGATTTTCTGTGATTGAGATATGTAAAGAGTAATGGAACTCCATAATTTTATTTGTTAGTCCTTCTATTTCTATGTGGTGATGAATTTGATGATAGGTTCTTGGTATTTGGCTTCGAATAGAATTCTATATTTAGCTGAATTTTGACAAATTTTGGAGAGTGTGTGATGTAAAAAACTACTAAAAATGCAGCCAATGCTAGAAAAATTGCTAATGGATCAAATTTGGGAGGGCAGAAACCACTCTATGTATCTATGATCATGGAATTGCAATTGCTTGATTGAGTAGTTAGTAATTAGTATTAGGTTTGAAAACTCGTAGGATTCGGAGATTAGGGCGGGTGGTGTTAAATGATGCAAAGTGAGCATGTTTTCATCGTCATGAATGGCAAGATCATTGGAAGATTACTATATGTCGTATTTCCTTATTTCATCCTGCAATTTTGTTGCAAGTCTTATACCAGTTGCTAGGTTTTTGCTGCCCGTAAATCCTTGATGTAGGTTTAGTTTAAAGAATATTCTCCGGGAGTTGGGGGTAAATGACTGGTCTGTCCCTACTCTTACTTCTTCTACCTTCCACGTGGCTGCGTTTGCTTTCATATTCGACAAAGTTAACGGTTTTGTCATTTTTTAGATACTGTTTTATATCGATGTTCATTGAGCTATTCCCCGATTTATGGCATTTATTGGTGCATTTCTTTAAAAAAAAACTTGTCATGAAATATGACATTTGTTGATGTAGGAATATGGAGGTCGTGTACATTGTTCATCGAACACTGATGGCTCCATGAACGAGGAGGTCCTAACACCGATTCTTGATATGATTGACAAGCCCATCCATTTGAAGAATTTATCTTTAAAGGTCTGTCCAGCTTTCAAATATCTCTTTTGTTTATACTATTGATAAACTCTTGCACCGATCGACCTCTGCTAAGATGAGCAATTGTGTGCAGGAGCTGAAGCAGCTGGCTGATGATATTCGAACCGAATTATCCATCATGTCAAAAACTAGTAAATCTTTTCGACCTAGCCTGTCCGTGGTAGAACTAACCGTCGCTATTCATCATGTTTTTCATGCCCCAGTCGACAAGATACTCTGGGATATTGAAGATCAAGTAAGATCCATTCTTACCTATCTATTCGTATATAAACATAAATTTTGCACTTATCGTGTCTGTCGGTATTGTTTGTCGTAAATTTGCCTCGGGGCTTGAATTCACTCTTCTTGCTATTGACTTGAACAGACATATCCTCACAAGCTTCTCACAGGGAGAAGGGCTTGCCTGACTAAATCAGGGCAGGTCGACGATCTCTCCGGCTATGCGTGTCGTAACGAGTATGACCAGTTCAGGGCCGGGCACGGATGTAGCAGCATATCTTCTGGACTTGGTAACCTAGTTAAAAAAGCTATCTTTTTTTTGGTCTGTTTTTAGGTTATATCATAAATTGAACATTTCAATCCAGGAATGGCCGTTGCACGAGATCTAAAGGGGAAAAGAGATCGCATAGTTTCGGTGATCAGCAACGAGACGACCATGGCAGGCCAGGTGTACGAGGCAATGAGCAATGCAGGTTATTTGGATTCGAATATGGTAGTGATATTAAATGACCGCCATCACTCCTCAAACCCTAAGCTCGACCAAGCCCCGAAAGCATCAATTAATGCCATATCAAGTACTTTGAGCAAGCTGCAATCGAGCCAATTCTTCCGCAAATTTAGAGAAGTTGCTAAGGTATTCATCATCATCCCTTAAACAACAAAACAATCATAATATCAATGAGATATTTTCGCCTTAAAATCTGGTCGTTGCTGCAGGTTCTTACTAAGAGAATCGGCCGTGGGATGCATGAGTGGGCTGCCAAAATCGATGAGTACGCACGAGGGATGGTTGGCCCCCCGGGGTCGACTCTATTCGAGGAGCTTGGGCTGTATTACATCGGCCCTGTCGATGGGCACAACATTGAAGACCTACTTTGCGTTTTGAATGAGGTGGCATCATTGGATTCAATGGGACCGGTTCTTGTTCATGTCGTGACAAAGGAAGAGTATGCTGATAACCAGATGAGCAAAGCGTCGGAAGAGTTTCTCGAAGGTTCGCTCCATTTCTGGTAGTTCCTCTCAATAGTTCGATTTCTGTGAAGCGAAAATTTAACCTTGTTTATTTAACTACGTAACTGCCTATCGAATGTTGCAAGTTCGATTTTGTTTTTTGAATTTTATAACAAATATAGGAATGAGTTTAATGATGATATTCATTTGATCGATCTTTAATTCTTTCCTCTTCTAATTGTGCTTGAAATCAGGTCCCTCTACCATTGAAATGGGCCCCATTAGTGCTCGACCTCTAACGTATAGCGACCACTTTGTGAGGGCTTTGATCACGGAGTCGGAGATAGATGATGATATCGTGGTGGTCCACGCAGGGATGGGGATGGAGTCATCGTTTCAACAATTGAAAGATAAATTGCGCGACAGATTCTTCGATGTTGGAATGGCCGAGCAGCACGCAGTAACTTTCTCCGCCGGGCTTTCTTGTGGAGGATTGAAGCCTTTCTGTATAATCCCCGCATCGTTCCTGCAGAGAGCGTACGATCAGGTTGATTTTAAATTTATGCCTAGTGTAATTATCTTGTCGATTTTTTTTCATAATGCGTTTTATTTCGCTTTTGCTTTGATTAGGTGGTTCACGATGTAGACCGGCAGAAGATCCCGGTGCGTTTTGTCCTCACGAGTGCCGGATTGGTCGGGTCTGAGGGTGCCACGCATTCGGGAGCCTTTGATATAACGTTCATGTCGTGTTTGCCTAACATGATCGTGATGGCGCCGTCAGACGAGATCGAGCTAGCTCGTATGGTGAGCACGGCTGCAGACATCGAGGACCGGCCCGTTTGCTTTCGATATCCGAGAGGCGCCATTGCTAATTTGGACCCTAGCTTGCATATCCGAGAACCAATTGAGGTAATTTTCGAGTGGACCGGCTATTTAGGGATTAGTAAACCCTAATTGAATTTCATTGAGTATTATCGAATCATACATTTGATCGAGGATTGCGAAATTTGTACGTCGTTTAGGTTGGTAGAGGAAGGTTACTCTTAGAGGGCAAAGATATCGCTCTGCTCGGGTTCGGTTCCATGGTGCAAAATTGTCTTCGGGCGCATGCCGTCCTCGCGAACATGGGAATAGACGTCACCGTTGCCGACGCGAGATTTTGCAAGCCGCTCGATATAAAGCTGGTGAGGATGTTGTGCAAGAACCACAAGTTCCTGATAACGGTCGAGGAAGGTTCGATTGGAGGCTTCGGAGCGCACGTCGCTCAGTTCATTTCTCTCGACGGCCTTCTCGATGCCGGAATCAAGGTACATGTTTTAGTATTCTATGCCTTATAATAGAAAAGCGTGCTTATTATCGTAATATGTGTCGAGAGTCAACTACGATGAGATCTCATGATCGTGCAAAAATTCGTTGTTTGTGTCGCATCGTTTGAGCGTTTTTTCGCGATAATGTCCCGATATTTAATAAATTAATTTTATTTTCGGCACTTGAAATCTCATGTGGCACGTCGTCGGAGTCTTATGTGAAAATACATAATCCGATATTTTCCACGTGAGATTTCAGGAGCCAAAATTACGAAATAAGGTTGTGTATCGGATTTTAATTTATTAAACATTGGGGCATTATTGGGAAACGCTCGATGAGGTTGGGACATAAACTGATATTTACCCTTGAAAATACGTCGGCTAGAGTTGTGTCTCGGACATAGCTCGTTTCGTTTGTTGAGGTTGGGACATAAACCGGATCTCATATTATGTTTTCTCTTCGTGTCTTGTTTGCAGTGGCGCCCAATCACGCTGCCCGACAACTACATCGAGGGGGCGCAGCCGAAGGACCAGCTTGCCGCCGCGGGGCTGACCGGAAACCACATTGCCGCGACGGCATTGAATCTGCTCGGCCGCACTCGCGACGCCCTTCTCTTGATGTGCTAGTGTACGATAGCGGGCAAAAGATAAATGTAAAATGCATTTAGGGTTTAACATGAGCCAAGAAGCATGTATAGAAATAGAATCTTTTGTGCATATGTAAGAGAATGGAGACGAAATCGCGACCCGATGAATCCGGTCGGAAGTTGTCTGCAGTTTGGGTATGCCGACGACAAATGTTACGCGCGTCTCGGTGAAATTCGAACTTGAAACGATCCGTTAAGAAACAAGTAGGCGATGTGTGTCGGAATGTCAACGAGTATCCAAGTGTATCTAAGTGAGAAAATTAGTCTTAGGTAACTCAGATGAACGGCTAAGAAATGAAGTATACGACACATGTTAGAATATCAACGGGTATAGGCTAGTACTCAGCATAGGTAGGGGTGTACACGAGCCAATCCGTTCGTGAGCTATTTGGAGCTCGGCTCGGAAAAAGCTCGTTCGAAACTCGTTCGTTTTCTAAACGAGCCGAGCTCGAGCCTGAAATCGAGCT
>JAYJMF010000085.1:162908-188361 GCA_036873715.1 Salvia sclarea
TAGTTTTATTTAGTTATTTTATACATGAAAAAGTTCGTATTACAATATTGTACCTTTCATATTTTAGATGAGGACTAATTTTTTTAAATTTTAATTAAATATGACATTCGCCGAGCCACATCAATATTCTATAGTCCAAAATTGAACTGTATGATACTTTTGTTAAAATCATGATTATATTTGATATTAATCATAATTTATATTGTACATTTTATATTTTTATATTTTTTTTCGAATTTTAATTATGATTATTTTCTATTTTAAATTAACTAAAATTATTTCGTGCATTGCACGAATGGCAAAATCTAGTTTAAATTTAAGTACATCCACTAGTTAGTTTAGTAAATTTTTAATTGACTTTTTTCCTATTTAATTTCTTCATTTTAAAAGTATTAATGTAGCCCAGTGGAATTTGCTGATATTAAAAATTTGCCTTTTATTTTTGTAATTTTTAATTATGTGTTATAGATTTTGCTTTAATAATTTGTACTGTTTATTCTTATTATCATGAGTTCGAATTTTGGTGCCATCAATTTTGGGAAATATTGTCAATGGGCTTCTAAACCCTCGAATTATGCTCTCCCCTCTCTCTTCGTGCTTCCGCCGCCGCCTGCATGACTGACCGGCCGCCGTCCGAAACTCCTTCGCCGGCCAATAGCCCTGACCGGTCGGCGAGCAAACTTTTATCCGCCTCTATCAAAGCCGCCCATCGTCTGTTGCAACCAACGGTGGCGTCAAACTCCAAGAAAAAGGGTTCTTCTAACCCTAATTTTTCTTCCGCCGTCAAAGGAGTGGATCCCCGCCGCCGTGGGTCCAGCTTTGACGTCTCCCTCGTCGGGAAACGCCCTACCAGTTCTGCGATGACGAGTCTCACTAGCCGCAAGTCGGCCTTTTTGCGCACGGATAAGGAATAAAAAATGGGGTTTAAGGAATCCGAATCTGATCAGGTTTCGTTTGCCGCGGCGGCCGAGAAGTCGGTGTCGAAGAAGGATTTAGCCCCTGAAACTCTTCCGCTTAAGGAGAAGTCCGAGTTGGAACCGAACAAGCTTTTCGACTCCGCCACGAGCTCGGTAGCTTCCTCACTGAAACAAACTGCTGCTGATGTGAAACACGTTTCCTTCAAGGACAAAGTGTCGGTCTAGCAGCCATCGCCGGAGAAGTCATTCATTCAATGCCCAAAGTTTGATCACAATACTGCCGCCAATGATCAATTCGAGTCGAACTAAGGGTTTCGGTGCATCCTACTTCCGTGCCCAACAAGAATTCGACAGACAAGCTTGCTTTGACGAATTCTGCTCAGCCTTCATCGTCGATATCACGACCTCCTCGTGAGTCGGTGCCTCACGATACCTTTGATTTAGGCCCCTCGGCCCATGATAAAATCCCGACGGCTGGTGGACCCCTTTTCGATAACCCTCCGTTGCGCAATGAAGACAACAACAATTCTAGCAAGAGAAAAATCTTACGCTGCTGCCGCGGCTACTTCGGTGAGATATCCAAATGTTTTTGCTTCCGGGTTCACGGCCATCCGGCCGGTTAAACAAGGTAATATGGTTTCGATAACTATTTCCAATGCTATTTTTGAAGAACAGTTAAATGCCTTCCGCTTTTCTATCATTGGCAGAATGATGCATCGGAAGGGCGACAAACCTCTGTCGCCAGCGGCCCTAAAATTGGACCTCGAACGCACTTTCCATATTTCAGAGCCATGGTCTCTCATCTCCATGGGCCGCAGCTTCTATACGTTGAAACTCAGCTGTGACGCGGATCTCCAGCGCATTGCCCGACTTTCTTTGATTCGTTGCTCCGTCGGTGTTATGTACTTGCGCGAATGGACTCTGGATTTTGACCCGCACCAAGAGCAATCCTCAGTTGCTCATATTTGGGTTAAGGTCTTTCATCTCCCTGCTTTCCATTGGCATCCAGAGGTTCTTACGAGCTTACTCAGTGCCGCTGGGTCGGTGATTAAACTGGATGGCAACACGATGTTAGGAGCGTATGGCCAGTTCGCGCGTGCCTTGGTGGAAATTGATCTAGCACAGCCTTTGCTTGAGTCGGTCAGGGTGGGATATGGAGATAACTCTTTCTTCGTCACTCTGGTCTACGAGAATCTCCCGCCTTTTTGCTCCTCTTGCAAGGTGGTGGGCCACTCTTTGGATCGTTGTCATAAAAATAGAGAGGCGGCGGAGGAGCAGGTTAAAGCTTCCGCAGCTGCGAAGACGGGGAAGGAGACGCTAAATGAGCGTGGGTTGTCAAGGAAGATCGTAGGCGCGGGCAACACAAGGACAAAAGCCGGTAGTCGAAGGGGGATTTAATGCTTCGTCTAAGGGAGTCATGACTCATAATGCCTTTGATGCTTTGGCAAATGAGGATTCCTTTGAGGTTGATATTTGTGATATAAATGAAGCACGACCACAAGATTCCACCGCCGTTGTGGCCATCCTCGATAAGGTTACAGTCCCGGCGGAAGACTTTGACAGGGCTTTCATGCCCTGTTCGAAAGAGGTACAACATGAGATTTCCGACATTGATCAACAGTTGAAGAGATTGGAGAAACGTATGCAGGCGGAAAAGGTGGCGGAAGCCCTATTCGCTAGTCGTTCCGCAATGGAGCCGAACATGGGTCACTCCAACATGTTGGTGCCGTTTAGAGAATCCACGCATTATGACTCGTTAAAAGAAAATCTGAACTCCATGGGTCACTCCAACATGTTGCTGGTCTGAGACTTGTTCATGAGAGACTCGCGCAAGCTTCGAATACAAGAGCGACACCCACGGATTTCAATGTGGTTCACGGTAACAGCCAGGACATTAATTCCCTCAACATTGTGGTAAATAGAAATTGGGCCGACGACGTTGATCCTGGCTCAGAAGACGAATTGGGGGATTTCTCCCCAGATTTTACCCAAGTTAATCAGTGAATGTGCTAACTTGGAATTTGTGTGGGATTTCCGACGCCTCACACAAGGATCTTAAGGAGCTTTGCCTCCGTTTCAAACCTGATATTCTTGGTACTATTGAGTCTCGGCGTGCTTTCAAGGTCCATTCTTCTTTTTGGCACTCGCTGAATCTCGTCCCCGTTCACCAGAACTCCCGGATCTCTCGCTGCTCCAATATTTGGATTTTCGCTCAGCCGGATATTACAGTCACGGTTCTTATCTCTTCTGCACAGTTTATTGGTTTTAATATTTCCAGACAGGGTGTTCAGTTCTTTATGGCAATGGTGCATGGCTCCTCATCTCATTTGGAACGTCACTCCCTCTGGAGTGATCTCTTACAGTTTCGGCAGGGTCCTTCAATCTTCATGGGGGATTTCAATGCGGTTAAAGGTGCCCATGAAAGAATCAGCCCAGCTACCCCCTCGCCGATTGCTTATCGTGACTTCTGCTCTTTTATTGACGATTCTGGGTTCATTGAACCTATTACTACGGGCAACAGGTTCACCTGGTTTGCCAAGTTGGTGACAATATCTTCAAGTCCCGGCTTCTTGGTCTCCATGATGACTCCATTTTGCACGGCGAATCCGGGGGATGCTTGAAGTGCATTGTTGGGATTAGTATAAGAGAGGTTGGGATGGTTGCGGTTGTTGGAGTAGTGAGCTTGATTCCCCTTTTGGTAGTTACCTTGCAGATAACTAACCTCTTCAACCAATTGAGCATTCGACTCCTCTTCAAGGACATTCACATGGAACTTCCCCTTCTTCAACCCCTCATTCTCATGTTGCAACTTCATAAGTTTGGATAAAAGGTCCTCATATGCGTCGGTGGTAACAGCCATGCTCTTCTTCTTTGCCGCTCCTCGACTCATGCTCCACTCTAAGCTTGTCTCCGCCATCCTCTCGATAACTGCCAAGACGGCGGTGGCGCTACCATTAAGAAATCCGTCTTTGGAGGGGAAATCAAGATCTTTCTTTGTTTGAAGATTTAGTCCCTTGTAGAAACGGACAACTATGTGGTCGGTCTTCAAACCGTGGTCGGGGAACTTGTTAAGGAGATCCTTGAATCTTGTCCACGCTTCATGTAGGGGTTCATCTTCATATTGTTCGAACATTTGGATCTTGTCGAGCAATTCTTGAGCTTTGGAGGTTGGGAAGTATTTGTCTAAGAAAAGACGACACATCTCTCTCTAAGTTGTGACCTTCTCGCGATCGACGTTCTTGTACCACGTCCGGGCGGCTCCAATTAAGGAAAAACTGAACATCCTCATCCGAACGACATCACTTGAAACTCCGGCTTGATGGTTGCACATACATCCAGGAAAGAGATGAGATGTGCATTAGGATCATCCGTGTCGAACCCGGCAAATTGCTCTCATTCCACCATGGCAACTAGGGATGGGTGGATTTGGAAGTTATTCTCCCCAACATCCCACCATCCATCCTTCTCGTACCGCTCCGTCAAGTTCTTGAAGCGGCTTCTTAGCGACTCCTCCTGTGGGGATGGTGGTGGTTGAGCCTTTGGTGATGTAGGTGGTGTAGGGCTCTCCGGTGGTGTAGATAGGGGTGTACACGAGCCAAACCGTTCGTAAGCTATTCGGAGCTCCGCTCGGAAAAAGCTCGTTCGAAACTCATTCGTTTTCTAAACGAGTCGAGCTCGAGCCTGAAATCGAGCTCGATTAGATTTTCGAGCCGAGCTCGAGCTTATTGGTGTTTGACTTGACAGCTCGCGAACATGTTCGGCTCGGTCATGTTCGCGAACACGTTCGCGAGCGTCATTTGTTAATTAAATAATAATTTATATATAATTTTTCTAATAATTTAAATCGTAGCTTAATGATTTAATAGATTTTACTATATCGAGCTCGAGAGCGAGTTCGAGTTCGATCTCGAGCTCGAACTCGAATATAATTGCAGAAAAATAATAATATGATTCAAGTTCGAGCTCGAGCTTGAGCTCGGCTCGAATAGATGGTAATCGAATAATTGTCGAATCGAACTTGAACCGAGCTCGAGCTTAATAAATATTATACGAGCCGAGCTCGAGCTCAGTTTGGAGCTCGAATCGAGTTTCGAGCCGAGCTCGAGCCTTCAAAAAATCTAACGAGCCGAGCTCGAGCTTGGTGGTATTCGGCTCAGCTTGGCTCGTATACACCCCTAAGCTGCGAAGCATAGGCAGACGATTCATCACGTTTAAAACGCAATTAATCTTGTTTATGCCTTACTTTACAAGTTCAGCTTATTTTATAGAAGATATTTTTTGTGTCATGAATTTCATATATGTATATTATTATTTATTAAAGTAGATGTTTTTTTTTTTTTTTAAATACTATCTCTTTTGTTGTTTGTTTGTTTGCAATTATAACCAACTTCAATAAAAAAAGATAAATAAAATTACATGTGAAACACAAGTGCTTTTTGTTAGTTGCATTTGTATATTACTTCCTCGGTCCATATGAATTGCTCCGTAATCTATATTTGGGGTTAGCTATGATTTGGCTAGTTTCTAAAAATGAATTAATGTTGTCTTGAAAAAATTGTCAAATCTACCAAAGCTCTGCATTAAAAATACAAAAATACAATTTAATTTGAAATCTATCGAAAAATATTTTTAGCAGGAGCACAATGCTAGACACCTACTAATCGAGGTATTTTTCATGGTGCATCCGAATGTAATACATCCCCCTCTCACTGTAGCAATATTATATTAATTAAAATTAATATAATATTGCTACAGTGAGAGGGGGATGTATTACATCCAGATGCACCATGGACATTACCACTAATCGAAACTTATATCATCCTAGTGATGGTGTGTTGCGAACGAGACTACGATGCACGGTTATAATTATTCAATAAAGTAATTGTTTTATACTTAAATTTTTAAAGTGGTAGGCATTATACATAAATTTTAAATATATTTAAAATAGTTTCTTAACTATTCAAATAAGGATGAAGTCATTTTATAATTGTACTCTGTCAAATCAATGACCAAGACCTTGCAATATATTTTTGATGTAACGTCCATCATTAGTTATTCAAAATTTTGTATAAAAAATATAGATATTTTTTTGTCTTTTGGGTTTATACTAATCTAAAAAATATTTCTATAATATTTGTTTCTTATTAGGTGCGCACTTCAAATATAAAGTCATTTGTCAATGTGACAATTGAAATAAGTGACTTTGTACGACTGCAAAAACAAATGGATTAATAGATTATCTGCTAACCAAATTATTGGCCAATTTGTAACATTCTCTCATTTTAAAACTAGTTTTCCGTTAAAATAAAACATGTAACTCATAATATATTTAACTGTTTTAGATCATATTTGTAATTTGTATTGTCAATCTAGCATGAGGTAAAAACACAAGAATAAATATCTTTTTCTTGTGTAAAATAGAATCCTATTTATAATTATGATTTTCTTTTCATTTTTATTTATCTATGACTATTGTCATGCATCACCCCAAAGGACGAATCTAGTATAACATAATATTTCAGTTCATTTCTCTCAGGCGATCTTCTTGATGCCAAAATCAAGGTACATATTTTAGGATTCTATGCTTTTATAGAATAGGCGTGCTTATTATCATAATACACGTCGAGAGTCGGCTACGATAGAGATCTCATGATCGTGCGAAAATCCATGTTTACCGGATATAGAAACAGAATTATGGCATGGATCGTTGTTTGTGTTGCATCCTTTGTGCGATTTTTCTCAATAATGTCCCCGAGCCTAACAAATTACAAAATGATATTCAGGTCTTGAACGTCTTCCGTCGTATCTGTCCAAAAGAAATGAGGCAAATCAAATGTAACGGAGGGAACATTTGAATAACTTGCCAAACTTTTTAATTTAATCGTAAAAAGTATATACAATTAATGCTTGTCATGCTTCGTATCTAGAGTCTAAATTATCTTATTATATAAAATTAATTAATGCAGTATTTTGATAAAGATATCCTAGTTTTGGAACTAAAATTGGGACCTTGAACATCATAATCTGGCCAAGTCGGTAGATCCGTTGTGACCACACAAGAGCACACCAAAAATAAAAAAGAGACGAAAAAATAAATATAAAAAATTGAGAAAAATGAGAAAGAAAAGAAGAAAATGGACTATGCAAGAAAAGACATACTACAAGATTCGTCCAACATGGAGAAAAAAGTTGGAAATAAAGTGAAAATAAAATTAATAGCATTTTCCCATTTTTAGTTTGAGGCATAGCAATATTATATTATGACGTGGAAGTGGTTGCCACAACCAAATTATTTAAAAACTATTATTAAGTCCCACCTTTTTTATGCAATTGACATATATATGTATCCACACTTTCCAAAAAAAAAAGAATATCATATGATTTAGGATTGAGTATTCGGATTTTAGTTCGAATTTTATCTGAAAATCTAAATTTACAAAGAAAAATAATTAGAATCAAATTGAATTTATTCAAAAACTCAAATTCTTATAACCAAATTCCAAAAAAAAAAAAATCTGAAATTCCAAAATTAAATTTGTAATTATTATTATTATGTTAGAAATAAAATGTTATTAAAATAAATATTTTGTTTAAATATATTTTTGAATTTTTCACGGTGATAGAATTAAAATTATAGTAGAAACATTTCATTAAAATATTATTATATAATTTGGACTTTTTCATTTTTTTTAAAATTTTTCCGAGATTTGAATTTTGAAGGGTTCCATTCCTATTTAATATTTCAATTTGGTCTATTAAATTATGAAACTCCGAATATTTTGTTCATTCCTAATTCTATTTTTTTAATCCCATTTTCCAACAAGAATGATCTATTATTGTTGGACATGACTCATGAGTCGAACACATAAGTTGTAAACAATATTATACTCTACGTATTTATTTTAAAAAAAATATCATTTTGAATAATAAAAAATTATAAATACTACAAATCAAAGAAATTGGTAAATCTTTGTGAATTGTCAAAGGCACTAATATAACGTTTTGAAATAATATCTCCATTTAAAGTTTCACTCATTAAAATAATATCTTCATTTCAAGTTTCACACGTTTATATATTAAAAAAAGTAATATCTTCACTCATTTAAAATAATTCTATAAAAATACAAAATTAAACACGATTTAATTAAAAGTAAATATTGACCAAGCAATTTTGCTTATATAGTAGTAACACTACCGCCGCTTTTCACGATACAAAGAAAAATCAGAAAATTCATTTCAAATAAAAATAAAAAATAAAAAAATGCATGCATTCTTCTCTCTCTCTCTCTCTCGCATTACTGCAATATTTCTCCTGAATAATATCTGGGAAGGAAAGAAAATAGGAGGGGAATAAACACACAGCAAACTCAGGGTGTGTGTGAATATTGCTTGCATGCGTTGTGAGACTTTTACTTTTTATTTCGTAGTTTCTCTCAAATTCTCTCAAATTTCCTGCGGCGGCGCTTTTTCTGCTGCAAAGATTGAATTTTGATGAAAACCCTCTTCGTGTTTTGCATCGTATAGTCTTCGTGTAAGATTCTTGTTGAATCTTTACAAGTTTAATCTTTTTTTTTTGTGCAATTTTTTTTTAACTAAAAAGAAAAAGAGAATTGTGGAAGTGCATTTCCTATGATACGTATATATATATGTATTGAGCTTGATTTTTTGTGTTTGAATTTCACCTCTCTCATATGGCTAATTTCATGTTTCTTCATTCAAGAATTTGGGGGAAAAAGCTGTGTTGAATGTTGATTATCATGATCTTGAGTGAGACTGTTTTTGTGTGTTTCTGATGTCTAATAATATGTAGAAAACTTCTGAAATATCTTTGATATGACATATTAGTGAAGGGATATTGAATAATACGTTACTTGTAAAATGTGTTAATGTCTCCATTGATTCTACTCATTGCAGTTTGTGGCATATCAGTTTTCATGGTTTCTTGAAAAAGTTTGATCACATTATATTTTTGTAGAAATGTTTATTTATGGATATGTAAATGGATTTCTACTCACTGCAGTTTATGGTATAAGCATATATCAGCTTTCATGGTTTCTTGAAAAAGTTTGATCACATTATCTTTTTGCAGAATTGAAATCTTTGTTTATGGATATGTAAATGCATTATTAACCAATCTATTCACTAGTTTATCCATCTTGATTGCTAGCCATTGAAATGGAGAGCCTAAAAACTCCTCTCAAAGGAGTGACCGATGATTTGAAAGGAAGGCTACGATGCTACAAAAAGGATTGGCTCGATTCGTTTACCTCCGGCCCTAGGTGAAAATCCTCCCCATTTTCTTGCTCAAAAAAATATGAATGTTTTGTTTAACTTCCATTCACCATTTCAGGATTCTGGCTCCAGCAGCATACATTTTCTTCGCCTCTGCTATCCCCGTAGTCGCCTTTGGGGAGCAATTGAGTCGAGAAACAGGTCACTTGCATAGGCCCTTTTGACATACCGATGTTTTTCATGAAAAAATGCTCACTGAGTTTGTGTTTTCTTTCATGTTAAGACTCGAGCTTGAGCACTGATGAGACGCTTCTGTCCACCGCCATCTGTGGCGTGATCCACTCGATCTTTGGGGGGCAGCCGTTGCTAATCCTAGGCGTTGCAGAGCCCACCATCATCATGTACTCATATCTGTACAGTTTCGCCAAGAGTAACATAGGCGAAGAGCTCTATTTGGCCTGGGCTGCGTGGTGAGAATCCATCGACTATTTCACAATTTGGCTTGCCTAATTCAGTAATTTGTTGTTGATTTCGCCTTTTATGTGCTTATGTGATTAGGGTGTGTGTGTGGACTGCCGTGCTGCTTTTCCTCCTTGCTATATTCAATGCTTGCTCGATCATTACTCGTTTCACGAGGGTGGCCGGGGAGCTCTTTGGCATGCTCATATCTGTGCTTTTCTTGCAAGAGGCTATCAAGGTTTACTACATTTCCTCATATTCAATTTTCCCCCCAATTTCACTATGTTTGTGAATTGTAACAAGTAGTAGTTGAAGCACAGGGCGTTGTAAGTGAGTTTCATGTCCCACAAGGCGAAAAAGCTGGGGAGGAGCACAACCAGTTTGAGTGGCTTTACATCAACGGATTGCTCGCTGTCGTGTTCATGTTTGGCGTGCTCTTCACTTCCCTCAAGTCGAGAAAGGCCAGGTCGTGGCGTTATGGCACAGGTATAGTTCAAGCTCGGTGGAGTCCAAATTTGCATAAATATTGATGTTTTGTGTGACTTTTGCAGCCAGGATGAGGAGTTTCATTGCAGACTACGGTGTCCCTTTGATGGTTGTGTTGTGGACTGCCTTGTCGTATAGTACACCTGGCCGACTCCCTTCTGGCGTTCCGAGGAGACTGATTGGCTCGGCTCCGTGGAAGAAACAGTCGTTGCAACATTGGTCCGTGATCAAGGTACAAAATCTTCCAATCTCCATTTTTTAGGCCTAAAAGCGAGTGTGAAATTGTTGGAAAACGACAGCACGTCAAGATTGGCTCGATTCTTGAAATTTGCAGGACATGGGGCAGATATCAGTAGGGTATGTCTTTGCTGCCTTGATACCGGCTGTGATGATTGCCGGTCTTTACTTTTTCGACCACAGCGTCGCGTCTCAAATGGCACAGCCGAAGGAATTCAATTTGCAGAATCCCTCAGCTTACCATTATGACATTATGTTGCTTGGCTTCATGGTATGTTTGTTTAGCTTTGAGTGATAAGCTAAATTGATAAAAACGTAGGATTGAGTATTTGAAGGATAAGATTGTCAAACTAGTTTAAAATTAAGCAATCCATCATTTATCCATCAAAGTAAAAACAATAGATTAGCTTGGATTAGGCCGAGAACGTTGTCTGAACTCGACTGCTGCTGTCGTGTGCAGACTTTGCTTTGTGGATTGATCGGCCTTCCTCCTTCGAACGGGGTGCTTCCACAGTCGCCTATGCACACGAGGAGCCTTGCAGTCCTCAAAAAGCAGGTGGGGATTCGCCTGTTTTCTTGAACTAGAACGCGTGTTTTTTTACCAGAGAAACGCCCGATTTTTCTGCAGGAGATGCAGAAGAAAATGGTGAAGCGGGCGAAGGAGGGGATGAGCCGGAACGCGAGCCAGTTGGAGATATACGGGCAAATGCACGCTGTCTTCGTTGAAATGGACAGCACGCCTCCTGTAACGCCTCTAACACCTCTCTCTCCCCCGTTGATCTTGTTGTGTTTCGAATTGTAAATCTGTGTTGTTGCAGCATGCTGTAGATAGGGATTTGGCCAATTTGAGAGAGGCCGTGTTGAAGACCGACGAGGAGAAATTCGACCCGGAGAAGTGCCTCGACCTCCACTTGCCAATCCGAGTGAACGAGCAACGTCTGAGCAACTTGATCCAGTCGGTGCTCGTTGGGATTGCCCTGTGTGCAATGCCCGTGATCAAGATGATACCGACCTCCGTGTTGTGGGGCTACTTCGCCTACATGGCCATCGAGAGCCTCCCCGGGAACCAGTTCTGGGAGAGGCTGCTGCTGCTCTTCGTCCCTCCACGTCGTCGTTTCAAGTAAGCCCCCGGCCCGTTGATATAAAAAGATAAAAAAAAAAAAAAAATAGCCTAACATAAGCTAAAATGCCTAATTTGTGCAATTACTCTGTTTTTGGCAGGGTGATTGAGGAGTTCCACGCCTCGTTCGTGGAGGCCGTCCCGTTCAAGTACATCGTGTGGTTCACGCTCTTCCAGCTCGCCTACCTCCTCGTCTGCTTCGGGATCACGTGGATACCTATAGCCGGGATTCTCTTCCCGCTCCCGTTTTTCCTTCTGATAAGCATAAGGGAGCATTTGCTGCCCAAGATGTTCCCACCTTTCTACCTGCAGCTGCTGGATGCGGCCGAGTATGAGGAGGTCGTGGGCCATCCGATTAGCTCGAGGCGGGGACTTCACGAGGTACGTGTGAAACGACGTTTTCGTCTCAACTGATAAACTAGCCATTCTCTTATGGTCTCGAGTTTAGGTCTAATAGGGAAAAACTGTGACCGACGGCTTAAAATAGTCATCTTAAGATAGTAAAGATGAAAACTCGCCAGTTAATCTAAAAGAATAAAAAATAGCCTCTCATTTCACGAGTTGACCCTCAGGGAGTTGACTTTCCTGAGGGTCAACTCGTGAAATGAGAGGCTGTTCTGTATCTTTTTATATTAACGGGCCAATTTTTATCTGTACTATCTTAAAATAGTGGCTATTTTGTATCTTTCACAATACCAAAATGGATGGTTTGATATATTAAAGTCATCATGATGCATTGATGCCTATGGTAAAGCAGGATGGGGGAGAATTCACTGATACTGATGATGAGCAATTCTCCCCCGACGTATCCTCGGCCGAGCTGCTAGACGAGATGCTGACTCATCGGGGAGAGATTAGGCACCGGTCGATGAGCTTCAACGACAGGAACACCGAGGTTAGCAAAACTCATAACTACAACAGACAACAAAGAAAAGAGAAAAAAACAGAGAAAGTATATATATAAGTTGGTTTTTTGATTGTGTGGAGCATTGTGTTGCTGTAGATTTCGCTCGGGGGATCGTCGAGGAGGTGAGCTGGCAACGGGACGTCTCTTTTTTTTTTTTCGTCGTGAAAATCATGGATTCCTCCTTCTCCTATCATCTACACTATAGTAGCATAGTGTATGCTAGTGAAAATGAGGCTCGGGTGGGGTGGAGAAGGGCGCGTTTGATGGGAGACGAGGTTTGTTTTCTCGACTGTGAGCAGTCATATGCGGCTGCATATGCGTTGCACCGTTGATTCGAGTAGAGGAAGATGGAAATATAGATATGGAGAAGATCACAAGGGAGTAAAAGAGCTGCTTTGTTACTATATACTGATAGAAATTTTGTAGTTTTTTTCAAGAAATTTTGTGTTGAGGCTTTGATTCATTTTTGGAACTGATGTAACAGACTGAGATGCATAATTGCATATCATTTCTCTTGAAATAAAAATGAGTTTTGTTCTTTGATATACTACTATACATGAATTTCCCACTCTTCTGATATTTTGGTGAAGCATAAGGAAATTGTTCCATTGATCTTATGCAATGTTGTTCTTGCATCACATTTAACTCGTCGAACGAGTCAAATGTTATGTGAAGTTAGTTAGTAGTAGGGTAAATTATTCTTTCTGTCCCATCGTTTCGTTGACTTTTCAAAAATGTCCCACCCTAACGATAATTACAAAAATGTCCCAACGTATTAAATAATTATACAATTTTGTCCTATAAAGAGTTTCTGGCGCCTGAAATATGACGTGGATCGTCGGCGCTTCAACGTGGAAGCCGGTGGGAAGGCAATATACTCTTCCACGTCATTTTTGATGATGCACATCAGTTGTCCATGACGAAACGCCGACAATCCACGTCATTTTTCAGGCACCGGAAACATTTTATAGGACAAAATTGTATAATATTTAACTCGTCGAATGAGCTAAATATTATAGGAGTATGAAAATTATACGAGGTTTGCGAATTTGCGTGACTTTTAACTCCTCGAACGAGTCGAGTAAGATATGAAGTCCGAAACGATTGGTATTTTTACATCACATTTAATTTTTCAAATATTATTTGACGTTAGTATGAGGTCTTTTGGAGAAGTCCCATACGATTGGTATTTCTGCATCACATTTAACTCCTCGATCGAGTAAACTATCACACGAGGTCTTTTAGAGAAGCCCGAAACCAAAAAATTCATTTATTGCATTTCCAAAAAAAAAGAAAAACATGTACTCACATTACAAAATTGATACAACAACAAACAAACTACATTTCTCAATGCCTATGTTGTGTGATGATTGTTCCAAATTATTCTTCCACAAAAGGATTGCTTTTCTTTTTCTTGAAAAAAAATTCTTAGCCTTAACTATCCAAAAAGAGATGATCACCTTCTCTAATCACAACCAAGTCTTCAACCACAGCTCCATCTTCTGTAAGAATTCTTGTAGGATAGAATCCAAACTTCTGATAGCCCCAATCCATGAGCTCTTGTAGAGATCCCGGCAGCACCACGACGCTACCTTCCGCCTCGTCTGCACTCCCCGCACGCCTCACAAACACTCTGATGCGTTTCTGAGGCGTCGAAGGAAGAGGGGGAGTCGCAAGGATCATCCCTCCTGCACGAAATCGAGATATGAGTAAAATTCTAGTTACTTAATACTCCCTCCGTCCACCAAAAATATGCCACACGTTGTGGATGACACGGGTTTAATAAAAAAAATTGGTAGTGTGTGATATTGTAAGTTGTGTGGGCCTTACTACTATAAATGGAACGTGGTATATTTTGAGAATAGAGATAGATTCTCCCAAACTTACCACCACTAGGCCTACCGCCGCTCGTGATGATCGCTGCCAGCGACTTCTGGAAGTCGTTGACGCTGTATTTTAAGCGTGAGGATCCCGTTTGAGGCGAGCCCTGCCCGTCTTCGTGGAGACGGGGCAGTGAGGATTCGCTCGAGTGCTTCTTGAGGTAAGGGGGCTCCTCTTTGTTGAGAGGAGGTAGGGACATGGTTTTCATTTGGTGTTGGATGGTCTGGAACAAGTCCATGATCTCCTTGTGGCCTTGGTGCTGAGCTAAGGCGCGGGATGTCCATCCGTGGGAGTCCGGCTTGTCTATGTTCGCCCCCTGCTCGACCAGATACTTCACGACTTCGAGCTTGTCCTGGGACACGGCCGTGTGCAGAGCCGTGGTACCGCTGCTGCTGAGGGTCATCACGTCGCCTTCGTACTTGGCGATTTCTTTCAGTAGCTCGATGTTGTCTTGCTCCGCTGCGTAGCAGGCGAACTGGCCTACATCGCCGGAGGATAATGTAGCCCCGTTGTCCACGAGCAATTTGATCACCTCGTCGTGCCCCCCCAAAATCGCGTCCCACAGAGGTACTTTCCCTTCGGAATCTGCACGAAAATCACAGGTATATAGCGCGTTTTCTAGCAATCGAGACCGAATATAGAACATAGATACATACCTCTACTATTAGGATCTGCTCCATAATCTAAAAGAAGCAGCACACATTCTAGGCTTCCAACTGAGGCTGCAAGATGCTGCATAGGCGAGAAATGAATGAGGCCTTTAACTCCACATATGAATATATGATGGCTTAAAACGAGCGGTATTGTTAGGATGCGCTTACCAAAGCATTGCGCCCGTCTCTGTCAAGCTCGTTCGGGTCCAAGCCTCGTTTGAGCAGACGCTGCAGCAACAGATCATCCTTCCTTGCAGCCGCGAAGCATAAGGTGAGAGGCATATCCGTTCTACCTTGAGCAAGAATGTGCTCTGTATCGGCCAAGATCTCTTGCATCACCGGATCATCCTGCTCTTTCAGATTCTACACTCGATGAAATACAAACCACGCGGTTACGAATCAGCAAGAATCATCATCATCTGATCAGCCAAAGATTTACCAAAATGATCAAACCTGAACAAGATTGTTCATGATTATGGTCCCATCTCCTATGTTAGCTTGAAGGATATGGAGAAGCGAGGAACGGCTCAAGCGGAGAAGCTGACTCAACCGTTTCGTACGAACAGTGCAAACTTGAGGCCTGTAGCAGAGAACGCCTACTTCGCCACAAACACCTCCTCTCTTGAGCTCTTCGAACACCTTGTGTTTGTACATATAAATCATCATCAAACCTTATTACGGGCCTTTTCTTCCTTTTCTTTTCTGGGAAATGGCATCAGATAATAGACTCACTTACCACTTCTGCTCCATTTTTGTTTCTGATAAGCTCCTGTCACCAAGAAAACAACAACATAAGAGAAGAGAGAGTGAGATACACACACACAGAGAAACGGAGCGAGAGAGAACGTGTGTGTACCACTGCACCAGTAACCAAAATGTACATATCTGTAGGTGCCTCATTCTGCAAAATTATATCTTCTCTAGGAGGAAAATACTCAGCCTTCATCTCAGAGACCTTTGCAAGATTGAATCATCAAGATCAAGAACACGAAAATCTAGCTCAAAGAAATTCAAATTAAGTGAGGCCATCGAATCCTAATCATTACCAGCTGAAAGAGCAGATCATTTGACACCCCTCTGAACAAATACACCTTATCAACAAGGGGGTAAAACAGAAAATGCAAAATGCTTGAACGAATTGCCTTTGGAAGAGCCTCGAGAGTTTCTTGCTGCTGAAGTCCTTCTGAATCGGTTCTATACGTCAAACTCAAGTGAGATAGCATCTGATCCTGCAAGCGTTCAGGCAGTTGGTTCCTCTTCGCGAAGCTTGAGGCCGCCCCAATCGTCTCTCTCTAGAAAAACACGAACCCATATTAACTCGAAGCCCACAAGCTAAAGAGAGAAAAGGGAAAAAAGGAGTTCTGAAACAAATTACAAATGCATACTCACAAATTTCCTAGTTCTGAATGTTGCTTGGACAATAAGTTGGGTCATGTTTCCTATGATGTATGAGTTCATTCCAATGTTGAGAAACACATAGAAAATGGTGAAGATCATCTCGTCTCTGTTGACAGGATGATAATCACCATAGCCAGTGGTGGTGGCAGTGATGATAGACCAGTAAATAGATACTACATATAGAGTAAACAAAGGTTCTTGTCTGAAATCTTCGTTCACAGACCCAATCCACGTATCCGCTGTATTAGGATTTCTATCAGCAAGCAGATAGAAGAAGCAACCAGCACAATGAATCTCAAAAAGAACTACCTACAATGGCAAGCATAGCTCCAAATTTGAATTCCAAATTCTGAAATCACCACAAATATATAACCAAAATCCCCTAAATACTCACACATGTAAGCTTTGCAATTCGAACAACATAATAGTTATAGTTCCTGTCTTTCTCCATTCTGCACCAAATTTTGAAACAATCCATTAATAAATCAAACAACAAACACAAAAACTCGGTGCAGCAGATTTCTTCACCTCTGAAACATAAAACTGGCTCGTCTGAGACGCCAGAGGCGAAGTATACTAACATAGCCAAACGAATCAGGCAGGATCTTCTGAGCAAGCTGTGAGGGAATTGTGGAGATCACATCAAAGACAAACCATGATTTAACATATTTCAGTGCAATCAGCTTATGATCATCGACTAGGAGGTACGTTGATTTGTCGAGGTAGGCCACGAAGAATGTTAGAACAATGTCAATGGCGAAGAATCCATTGACAATGTTGTCTGTGATTGCCAAAGCCCCATGATGCCCTATCTGGAAACCGAATTCAAAAGGGGACACCCACGCTGTGTAGAAAACTAGTATTAGAAGTATCCTTTCCCATAATCTGCAGCAACCATTATGCAACTCATCAGCAAAGAAACGATACACAATCTCGCAAAATCCAGATTAGGTCGAATCATGAGCCAGGAAACAATTATAGCTCAGAAAATGTGAAATCACTGCCAAAAACAAACCAATTTGAGCACAATCATGAGCAATTCAACATTAGCAATTCAAATTAGGTCAATATCATGAGCAAGGAAACAAATCTAGCTAAGAGAATATGAAATCACTGCCGAAAACACACCAATTTTAGAAGCATACGAAAAAGAGAAAATAAACCTAAGCAATGTCAACACTAGCAAAAAAACGAAGCAAAATCAACATTAGCAATCCGAATTAGGTCAAATCATGAGCTAGTCTAAGAGAACGGGAAATCACTCCCAAATGCGCACCAATTTGAGAATCACCAAAAAAAAAAGATGAAATGAACCGAAACATAATGAAAACTAGCTATCCAAATTCGGTTAAATCATGAGCAATGAAACAAATCTAGCTAAGAGAATCGGAAATTACTGCCAAAAACACCCCAATTTGAGAAGCATAAGAAAAAGATGAAACAAAATCGAAGCAGAATCAGAATTAGCAATCCACATTTGGTCGAATCACGAGCGACGAACCAAATCCAGCTAAGAGAATGCGAAATCACTACCAAAAACAAACCAATTCGAGACGCATAAGAAAAAAACGAAATAAACTGAAGCATAATCAACATTAGCAATGCAAATTAGGCCAAATCACGAGCAAGGAAGCAATTCTAGCTAAGAGAACGCGAAATCACTGCCAAAAACACACCAAAATTGAGAAGCATAAAACAAAGATGAAACAAACCGAAGCATATCAACATTAGCAAAAACAAACAGAAGCACAATCAAAACTAGCAATCCAAATTCTGTTAAATCATGAGTAAGGAAACAAATCTAGCTAAGCGAATGGTTAGTCACTGCCAAAAGGCAAAAACACACCAACTTGAGAAACGTGAAACAAAACCGAAGCATAATCGAAATTCACCAATCCAAAATGGGTCAAATCACGAACGAGGAAACAAATCTAGCTAAGAGAAACAGGAAATCACTGCGGAAAAAACACACCAATTTGAGAAGCAATAAGAAAAAGACGAAACAAAACCGAAGCAGAATCAGTATTAGTAATCCAAATTCGGCAAAATCACAAGCGAGGAAACAAATCCAGCTAAGAGAAACAGGAAATCACCGCCAAAACACACCAATTCGAGAAGCAAAATCGAAATTAGGTCAAAATTTTGGGGAGCTAACTTGTAGCGAGCGTCGTGGGAGGAGACGACGAAGGGGCGGAGCTTGGGCTTGCGAGGGGAGCGGACGCCGAGGGCGGGGAGGATGTCGCTGGAGACGCTGTGGCAGCTCCGATCATCTCTCGAAGCTCTGTCGATCTCGCTCTCGATCTCCTTGATGCTGCTCATCGATCCTTTCTTCGCCTTCCAGCTCTCTCTGCGATTGCTGTCCTCCACCATAACTGTCAACTCTGGCAATTTCTCTCTCTAGAATTAGCTAATTAGGAGAGATTCTTTGAGAAATCGAAATCGTCGAAGCTCTGTAGCAATGGAAAACAACGGTGCATGCATGAAAACAGAGAGATTCTGGCCACCATTCATTCTGTTTTTCATGCTTTTTTTGGACATTTTTTCTTTTTCAGAGAGTTTGCATGAATTGGTCATTTTTAGTAAACAATTTAGTCACGAAGAAGTACTTGATTTGAATATGTACAGTAACGCGGCTAAATATTATTTTAACTTTTGAATATTGTAATTGATGAGCATATTGAAATTTTGGTTTTATAATAAGCCAATTTATGTGTTTTAATGAAAAAATCGGGTTTTGTTAAATTGGGCATTTTTTTGGTCATATTTTTGCATTAATTGAAATTTACATGTTTTAGTTTTATTATATAAGTATTAACATGTGTTCATTCCATTCAGTTAGGCTATATAGTTATTTTTATTATCTAATATTTCTTTTAATGATTTATAGTTCATTTTTAGGATTGATGAATTCAAAATTAGGCCAATTTTTTTAATGATTTAATTACGAAATAAAAATTAAATAGCATTCAAATAAAATCATTTTGATTGATCATTTGTGTCACATGGGATCCTCTATCTCACTTTTGGTGTCCTACTTCATATTAATTTTTTATATTTTTAGTAATTTAATTTTTATATTTAATTTGTATTTTTCTAATTTTAAAATTATTATTTTGATTGATTATTATAAAATTACTATATATATTCTTTTAAAATTTTATTTAAGTTTTGATTATTGTGATTTTCTAGTCTTCAGTTATTGTTCATTTGTATGGTGTGGTGTGGTGAAATCATTTCAAAATTTTACTTTTGACAATTTCTTACTCCATCATAGATCAAATTTAGAAGCTGTTAAATTAAGTAAATTTATGCTTTTTTTTTAAAAAAAATAGTAATAATTGTTTTGGGACTTTCAAATAATTGTTAAAACTTAAAAATGGTGAAAATAAAAATTAAACAGCATTGCTCTTCAGTTCGAGTTTCTACGGTTCTCTACAGTTTCACAGTAACTCGTCGCCACAAAACTCCCCTAAAGAATCGCTTAAAAGTCGCAAAAATTCTGTTCACGAATCATCAAAACCGAAAACCTCAAACGCACAAATCCAATTATCAAACAAAATCAACACACAGAGAGAGAGAGAGAGAAAGAGAAGTGAGATTAGGGGAGAAAATGGCGTCGAAGTTGACCAATTGGATCGTGGATCCGAAGCGCAACCCCCTGGCTGCGCTGCACAGGAAAACCCTAATCACTCGCCTCAGCAGATACGGTACCAATTATTGCTTAATTCACCTCTATTGCGTGTTTTTTTTTGTGAATTTGGGGGTTTTTTTATGAGGTTTTGATGTGGAAATTAGGGCTACGTTATGACGATTTGCACGACCCGATGTACGACCTGGATGTGAAGGAGGCGCTGGATCGGCTGCCGAAGCAGGTCGTGGATGCCAGGAATCAACGCCTCAAGCGCGCCATGGATCTCTCCATGAAGCACGAGTATCTCCCCGAAGATCTTCAGGTGAATTTTTTTGATTGGATTTGAGCTTGTTTTTGTTTTTGTTTTCCGTTTTGATGATTTCTCGGCACTGTAGTTTTGAGTGATGAGGAAATGTGGGTGCTTCTGTGTGTTTGTTGATTCGTTTCTGTTATTGGAGCTGGCTTTAATTGCAATTGGGATTTGAATATATGAAATGCCTATTCTCTATGTATCTGCATTCCTGTTGAATATAAGCACTAAGTCACACAAAAAGAATTTTTTTTTGCCGTTTGTTTTGAATTGATTGTTATGTTTTAGCTTTAAAATCTCCTGCCTTCTTTGTTGATACTCATGTGCTCTTTCTGGAGAAGGGAATTCGTTGATTATGGCGTCATTTCGCCTCTTCGTTTTTTGCTTAATTCCCCTTCAGTTGTGCAGCGCGCCCAGATTAACTCGATTCTCTGATAACTTCTTGACGTTTTCAAGAGAGATCTTAGTTGTAACATTTTTCTAGCAGATGCTTGTGAATGTATATCATTATCATTGTATTTGTGTTGATGAAAGGAAAATGTTGTAAAGCATATGTTTGATTTATTCATTTTTTCTCCACAGACTATGCAAACTCCGTTTAGGTCCTATCTTCAGGAGATGTTGGCTCTCGTAAGTGCCTCTTATTCCTTTTTCTTGGGGTTTCGGATATATGAGTTCTATTCTAATGTGCCACTCCAATGCTCCGCCTTATGCTAATATTTTGGATTGTTTTCTACAAAACCTAGTTTGTTTTGCGCCCTTCTTTAAGTTGGTATCTACTTCCTACTTCTCTATGGTCGACTATATTACACTATCTTGCATCTACCATCAGCAAGATTGCTGTGCAAATTGTATCCGAAATCAAACTGCAGCTTAGCTATTTCTCACAAATTTGTTTTGCTTCAATTATGTTGTCCCTTGGCCCTTGCCCGTGCTTTTCAGTTTTGGTGCATGTCATTCTTCGTTCGTCTTGCTTATTGTTTGTTTCTCTTTCTGATCATGGTTGAACTCCCTAAGATTGTTTTATGGTTTAGTCTTAGAAAATCTTTCTTGGTATGAGCTACGATGAATTCCCCTTTATGTGAAAATGTAATGGTTAAGAAGATCACTGTTGGTGTTTAGCTAGCTCATAAACTAAGGAAGATCATCCCATGTTTCATCCATTTCCATTCACTCCGGTTATGGTGTTTTCTAGCAGGAAGTCTTTACCCTTTACTCATGGTGATTTTGCAGGTTCAGAGAGAGAAAGCTGAGCGTGAGGCACTCGGTGCGTTACCCCTCTATCAGCGCACACTTCCCTGAGTTCGTATCTCACCATCCTGGGGGCGGCCTGCGACAGAACAACACACACTTCATTTGATTAAATAAGGACTGCTCGTCCCAGTCCTTTTTTCTGGGAATTAACAGACTGCAACGATTTGAATAGACTCTGCTTTCAATTGATACCCAGTGAGCAATAATACTCCCTCAATTTTTTGGAACTCTTTTGGTTCACATTTGCAGTTTTATTTCTGTGCACTCAAGAATTAGGTATGATGCCTTCTATTACCCTATTTCTGGGTATTTGGATATCTGAAACCAATTCCATTCAATGCTCAAATGGTGTTGGATTTAGCGGTTTGTCATAAATTGATGAAATGAAAATATGCATAAATGTTCATATAGTTGTCTACCCCTTTTGTTTCTTTTACATAGTGTTAGCTATATTAATAACAGATTAATCTTGAAATATGTTTGGATGGTTTCTCTATCATACATGTAAATATTCATGTTCTTGAATATAGTTTCTCTCACATTAATCTTTCACTCCCAGCAGCAGATGTATATGTTTTTCTAGTGAACATACATGCTTACAGAGAAACAAATTCAATAATAATATGATTTTACAGAACTAGAGGTATTCCTATTTTATAAAGATTCAATATTTGTAAAATGTTGAGCTAGTGGTATATCTGCTTCATCAAGATCATCACTTTCATAATCTGCAAACTGCTCTACCTCAGCACCAAGCCCACACCGAATATGTAAGGATTTTTATCTAATGAAAATCTCTATAAAAGCATATTTACATACTTCCAAAAAAAAAATTCACATTTAACTAGTGTAGTCTCTATAAAAGCATATTTACATACTTCCAAAAGAAAATTCACATTTAACTAGTGTAGTTTCTATTAATATTATTTGAACGACATCGTCAATCTACATTAAAGCTAGGAAAAAAGATGTTCTAGTTCAGAAACAAAATATTTGCAGTTCTCATTCTTCCTCACTATGATAGGGCTGAACTATTTTACTCGGCAGCACTCTCGCGGTCGGCTCCCTCCTCGCACTCGCACTCGATTGCTGGGATTTGAAATTAAAAAAATCAAAATCAAAATCAAAATTAATTGCTAATTGGAACTTTCCCTCCAACGGGAAGGCGGTATAAACGGACCTCACTTGTGTGCCCTTGTGAGGACGGGCACGTCATGGATCTCGATCCGTGAGACTCTAAGCTAGTGGGCCACAACAATGTCGTGCCCACACCGGTAGGAGCGAAGTCCAGTGGGCTTTGAATTGCTGAGGATCCATCAGGTGCAGGCAATCTCAAGGTAGCTAATGATGGCAAGAGATATGGATCGGGAAATCCATCATGGTTCATTGGAAAATATTCCAACGAGGCCGGCTTTTCCATTTTCATTCCATTCTCGTCTAATGTTCCAATCCCTGGAGTGTAGGTTTGCAGGAGTGGAGCGGGGCTCGGGGTCACAGTTTGTGGATGATTTGACGTGAAGCAGCCTGTTTCCATTGCCATCACCTAGCAAAACAACGAAGCGTGTGGTCAATGGCGGAACCTTGGGGAGCTTGGGTGTGCCTGAGCTCCCCCCAACAATAAAAATATATAAATTTTCTTTAAAATTGATCTTTTTAGATTCTTTTTATTTTTTTCAATATTAGCTCCCTACAATCTAATTTTCTGACTTCGCCCGGATGTGTGAAAGAACCCTAGAGAAAGAGAGATACCTTAACTTGATGTTGTAGTGTCTTTATGTATTTTATGGCATCATCGAATGTGGAGATTTTGTCTCTCTTGAAGTTGGAAGTAGATGTTTAGTAGCAGCATATTTGAACTAAATATAAGTAAATAGACAACAAAAATTCAATTCCACAGATTTCAAACACACAACCTTGCTACAATGGGGGATCAGTTCTTGAAGAGCCTTCATTTTTGCCTTGAGTCTCAGCCTCCTTAACTGTGCACATACATTGTGAAAAATAAGGTCAATAAAATATTGTTTTGAGTATAAAGATATTCGGGTTAACTAAGATACAAACATAATTTTAATATTCGACGATTATTATTTTGTAGGTGAAAAAACATAATAATCTATGAAAGCATCATTGTATAAATTAAAAGAAACATAATCGTCGAAAAGCTTATCTAATGCAACGAAAGTATTATCGAATTTGGAGAATCAATCTCGACCGTCTATCAATCAAGATCAACGAATCAGATTGAATCCTAGTTAACAATTAGAGGGATCCTATTTGATCCCATCCCAAAGATATTTTAATATAACATGATCTTATTTATAAGTTTATGTTACGAGGACCGAAAAAAATAATTTTACTTATGTCGAACATGAAATCAAACCATTAGCAAACACAACACTACTTGTGTTCCTCTTTAAAAATTGTTCCACTGACTACAAAAAATTCATACAATCTCTACACCGCATAGATTACTATTTTCACGAAAAAAAAGTACTCATATCAAAATGACATAACTACCAAATCCACTTATAAACATTAGTAACAAAATAATGCATTAAATGTAACATTATTCAAAACCATAATTCAAGCCAAGCCCTTTCCTTCAACTCAAAACATAAATCAAAGACAACTATGGCTTATATTAATTTTTGTACATCCAAACAAACACATGATTATATGTTGCATAAATTTCAATATATTAAATACTAGTATTATAGTCAAATATACTCACCCTTTCATTATGCTTATGCAATTGAGCAGAACGTATTCTCTTCTGATTTTTGCTTTGATCATTCCTTCCAAAATCCTCCTTCATTCCATCTTCCTCAAACTGCAACACTAATCAAACATCAATAATAGAATTGTGGTTCAAATCAAAAATCGAATCTATTATGCAAGAATTAGAATCTTTAGATTCTCTTTGAGTATCCCACCTCGCCACGTGGCGATTCCTCCCTCTTCTCGAAACTACTAGAAGTAGCATCTTCATTATTTGATGGAAATGAATCGCCTTCAAAATCAAAATTGTGACAATTGGAATCTCCTGTATTTTGATGCTCTTCTTCATTGCTCATTTCTTCTAATTAATTTGGTATGTCACGTGCAAAAAAAAAAAAAAAAAGTCACTCTCAAACTTAGCTTTTTAGTGTATATTCTTGAAGAAATTAGGGCCTTTGAAATTTGTAACAAACAATATTTATACAGCTCTATTTTTGGCCTGTCAGAAATGGAGTTTGAAGGCGGTTTTGCCGCCTAGTAGATGCTACGTATTCATTGTGTGTATTTTTTGCTTTGTTGTAAATAAATATGAAAAAATTTAAGGCCCATTTGGTGTATAGAATTGGGCCGGCCCAACTTTGGATAGGATTGGCCCATAATTCTTTGGGACCTGGTTAGAATCTTTGGGTTGGATCAGTTGGTCCGACTACTTCCTTTGGTCCGTGTTTACGGGTCGGGTCGGGTCGGATTGAATCGAAACGTTACGTCTTTGGTTTGTCGGATTCGGATCGAATCGCTTACATGATTTGTAGATTTTTTGGGCATGTTCGTCCTCGTTTCGAAAGTTGATAACTTTATGTTAATATAGGTTAAATTGAACAATTGATTTCTAATGTATATTTGGATTATAATGTACATATATAGAGGGGTAATATGTAGTTCATCTTCTGTGAGCATTGAGCACAGCTGACATTTTGGTTGTCAACAATTATATAGTACTGTTGTTTATCTAATCTCTTTTTAATATTGGTATTTATGAAGTATTAGAATTAAGATAAAGTATATACTACTCCATTTGACTTAATTTGACTTAAGTAAGAGGAAGTTATTTTCCTAGTTTTGTATATTCAAGAAATGACGGTTGTAAGTAGGGATGTCAATTCAATCCGAACTCGACGGGTTGACCCGAATAACCCGAAAAATATAGCGGGTTAGGGCTGAATTTTTACGACCCGAAATTAAAGCGGGCT
>JAYJMF010000085.1:188461-217004 GCA_036873715.1 Salvia sclarea
TATTTTATAAATCTAAACGGGTTTGGGTGGGTAATTAGCGGGTATTACCCAATGGGAACGGGTCGGGTTTGGGTCATTAAGTTAATACCCGTGACAGGTTTGGGTCGGGTTTGAGTTTGAAAATTTTAAACGAGTTTGGATTTGAGAAATGCTTAATGAGTGGGTACCCGACCCATTGCCATTTCTACCCACAACACGATGAAGAATTAATTTGTCCGTATAAATGTACGACCCGAAACACGTGACAATAATTAATTGAGAATACCAGAATTAATTAGATAAAGTTTCTACATAAGTTGCTAGTGAATGCATTAATTAAAATGCAATTATTTCTTAAATGAAAACAAATAAATCCAATCTCACATTTTAGGTTTGCAATTTTCGATACGTCGCGAACACACACGAAGTTAGTAGTGTTCCAGAATTAGGTTTCGACAATTTCCGACACGCCGCGAACATACATGAAGTTAATACGTTAGTGTTCCACCTTACCATATTCGCCTGTCCTTATCGACCGTATCAACAAAACAAGGACATAACGTGTACGTATGACCCTATAATATTTATATATATTTAACAATAATTTTACCATTATTTGTATTTTTAATTTAAACTATTTATTAAGTTCCTAGATTTTTTCTTATATCGAGTGGTCTAGAATGAGTTTGAGTGAAATTTGGTATAATTTGTAAGTTGTGAATTCTGTGGTACTTCTTGTGCCATTTTTTTTAATATAATTTTTTTGCTTTGTCCGATCAAAAAAAAGTTCCTAGAGTTTTATCGCATCGTGTCGTATCAACACGAAAAATATTGTGTCATATTCTTGTTCGTGTCGAACATATACTTAACAGATCGTGTTCGTATTTGATCTTACTTATTATATGAGTTGGGCAAGTGAATCTATCTCAAACATGTTGGGCTTATTGTAATAAAGCCCAAATTGAAGATCTAAATTCCCAAAAACTATTGGGCTCATTGTAATATAGCCCAAATTTGAGCCCTAAATCGTAAAAAAATACTCGGCAGTTTCCCGCCCAAACCACCCTCACTTCAAACCCTGCAATCTCTCTCTCTAGAATTGCAATTTCCATTCATTTTCTACCGCGTTAAGATAAACAGTAAATTGCGTAACAAGAAATAAAGGCAAAAATCGAGGAAAAAAACAACTAAATCCGAACAATATCTTCGTTTCCAAGATCAGTTTCACCTTGGGCAGAAAATCACTGCAAAAAAAATCTGAGAAAAAGATTTGTGGAGAGATAGGGAGAGTAGGGAAGAAATGCTGAGGCTGAGCATTAGGCTTTTGCTTAGGGTTTCTGAAAATGGACTCTCCTGAATCTTCTCTACCTGCCACCACCTCCGCCGCTTGTGAAGCTGCTCCTGTTCAAGTACATGCACTTACTCTTCAACTCCATATCTGCAACTGCAATTTGTATTTTGCTTGAGTAATTTGTTCGTGTACTTTGAATTTGTGTATAAATTGGTTTAAATTTCTAACCTAGGAGTGGATATTGGAGTTTGCGAGAAACAGAAAATGTGTTTTTACTTTGTTGATGAATTGAGGGGTTTCCGTGTAATTTTGGTGTTGCTTGTTGTTTTTTGAGGGAATTATGTGTTAGTGGGCGTGTGGGGCTTCTTTTTGTGTTGGCGAAGTTACTGAGATTTGCTGGATTGCATGTTATCAGGCAGCGCAATTTTGTGGTTGCATCACTGCATGAGTGATTGTGAATTCGAGGGGAGTGTCTGCTTTGCATAGATTCTCGCTGGTCTGGGGAATCAGTTGAAATTTGCTTGTCGAGATTCCACTAAATCTGGCCCTTCGAGAGGTTCAGATTATCATACGTTGTGGCTACTTGACGAGTTTCGAAGTGAATTTGGATGGATGGTTGGACAGAGGATCAATAAACGTTGAATATGGTGCTGCAGTTGGGGTGGCCTCAAGTTAGTCAAGTTGCCATGTAAGGGCTAAAAACCCGACACAGTGTGAATGTGAAGCAAATGAGGTGCAAAAGTTATGAGATAGTAGGTAATGGACAGTTTTTGGGAGAAAACTTGATGACAGGGATGATGAAGAAGAAGATAAAGCATGCACACTGAGGCAGAAATCGCATGAGGGTAGTATTTATAAGTGAGTCATACCGAAGGGTGACTCGGATATTTATCTCATACTGGGCTCAATTTGCTGCAAATGTGTACTTGTGGGGATAATCTTGTATGGGACATGTATGGAACACTTAATGCTCACGTAGGCGGTAGGACATACCACAGTCTTGTATTTCAGGAACACTAGGACTAACTTTTATCCTAGCAGTCATTCCAAACGACATTAACTTGCTTTAGCTCAGGACTTGTCTGGGCTGAACCGGGTGTGGCCTTGGTTTCATTCTAGTCACCTGCTATAGTTAAGCTAGAAGTCCTGCAGCACTCAATTGATATCACTAATATATGTGCATTCTTTAGGTTCATGAGACTTTGGCAGATACTACTTTATGTGTATTCTTTACATTCTTGAGATTTTGGTATATGTGATTTTCGATGGTTGGGAATTGTAAGTCGAGCATTCTGGTGGACATGCTTCGCATAAGAAAGTGCTGGATTTTGACCAACTCAAGTTGAGAATGGAATTGTTTACAGAAGGAATGACTGTCTTAGTTGGTTAACTTTTAGTGTAAGTTTAATTTTTGGTATCACCTTTTGACTATGTAGACGTGCTTCCCATCTTCTTTTAACCTTCTCTTTTAATTTGTAATGGATTATAGACTTTTTTCTAAGGTCTTTCCCATGTAGATAATTCGGTAGAGCAAAGCAAATCATATTATAGACTAGCTGTTATACAGGAGGAGTAAGATATTATGAAATGTTTCTCAGTCTTTGCACAGGGGTGCAACTAGGATTCAAGTTATTTTTGTGAAGAAAACATCCTTATTAGTCATGTGACCAAGGGGAGTTGGAGTTGGCATTACTTTTTAAGGCATACAATTCCACTTGCTATCAGTGCTGGGTTTCTGCTCTTTTAACCTCTATCTGGTCCTTAATGTATTCTAGCTTTTGCGCTGCTTTGTGTCATCTTGCTTGTATGTACACGTTTGATATTTTAGGTGGATGGAACTTATCTTTGAATAGTATCTCTTTGAAGCTTTTACACATGGTTGTAATAAAATCCTTCCCGTGTATCCGTTTATAGAAAATATTGTGCAAGCAATGTGGATATTATAGACTTAAGTTGTTCTTGAACAGATGATGTTTCCATTGTTTATTCCTCATTTTGTTGTTTGCTTTATCTCAGGATTCGCCCATCTTTAGTTACATTAGCAACCTTTCTCCTATACAGCCAGTCAAAGCATCATCAGTTACGCAGGGTTTCCCTGGGCTTAATTCTCCACCCCTCGTATTTACATCTCCTCGACTCAATTCCCAAAGCCAGCCATCTTATCTTAAAAGGTTGTACATTCATTTAGTTAAACAAATTCCCCTTAAGATATTAATATCTCAAAGTACATGCTGTTAAATAAAATGGAGTACTAATTTGTGATGTACATTTATAGCAGGGGTCAATTCCCCAGAACTTCTTTTGCTAAATTACAAGAGCAGTTAGAAGATACCAATAATAGTGTCACTACGGTGCATGGGAAGCTGGATATTCAGTTGAGCACCAGTTTAGTTGCTTCCAGCGAGAAAGCCTCAGATAGCAACAGCTCTGTGGATGAGCTAATCCAAAGTCCCTCAGGATCCCGCGAACATTTCCTGAAAGATATTGTGAATGTTGATTCTCCCGACCCAAAATTTTCATTTGATTCAACTAACAAAAAATCTGAACACAATGATCAACCAGCAGCAGATGCTCCGGCAAGCTCTAAGGAAGTTTTAGCAAACCTTCATGATGAACTTAATTCAGGAATAAATGAAGAATTTGCTGGTGCACATCCTTCTATTTGTAAGGAAACTCAAGATGTTCACGAAGAACATATATCGATTGATGTCAGTGCATTGGACAATGCTATAAAACAGGGAGATGGAGTTTCTGTTAATTGTTCAATGGTTGGGCCCGAGTTGCCCGCAGACAACGCTTTGGTCTATCAGGATGAAGACAGTTTCACAACTAAGGTCAGTCATTGTCTCAGTTGGTGCATTATTCTGATTAGAAAACTGTTTTATCATATTGGTTTTCTGTACCTCATACTTCAGTTACAGAATGCAGAAGCTGGGAAGGCTGCCCCTTCAGGACGGTCTTCTCATTTCCTTACAAGATCAAAGGTAAATGGAAAAGAGAATGAAAATGTAGTTGCAACTACTGGAGCAACATTGGATGGGTCAACTCTAAAGGAAATGCAAAATAATCTTAAGGTATGGGTTTTCATAATGTCATGATATACAGTAACTTGTAATCTAATATAGTATATTCTACAAAGTTGTGGCTCTTTGAGCTGCTTTTATGCCTTGTGGAGCTCATGCTTCTTATATGATTTCAATTTGAAGAATCTAATTTCTCCACATCAGTTATGTTTTTGGGGGAATGTGCTTTATTTAATATTGGTTGTCGTGGAACATAAAATTGCTCATTCTGCTCTAGTTGCTGAAGGTGGATCTGATTTGAAAGCATGGAGTTTTTGACTACTAGCTTATTTGCAAAACAATGAATTTTGATAAGTGACTCCAAAGATATATATTTTTCAAATATAGGAACTGTCATTATTTCTCTAAACTTTACTTAATTAAGCAGGCTTTTCAAAACCGTGGGGCACGTAGACGTTGTCTCCAGTTTGAAGATGCTCAACACAACATAATATCAAATAGGCGAGCTCAAGATCCTTCAGATGGCAAGAGAGAAACATTAAGATCCTTAGAGACTCCATTGATGCCCATTGATGGGAAGCTGTACCCTAAAAATACTTTGAACTCTTCAATCAAGCTTCCCAAGCCATCTGGTATTGGCTTACACCTGAATAGTATTCTCAATACTGTGCAAGCTGGATCTGGTGCAATAATAAGTTTGAAAGCAGCTCGGTGGGGTGAGTTTAGTGTTCTTCGGGATAAGATTCACACTCACGATCTATCTGATTGCTCAAATGACTTATCTTTTTGTGTCTGCCAGATCGTGTTTCAGCAACAACTGATGGAAAAAAGGATGAAACTCATGCCTGTGCATCAGATGGTTCAACTATGACTTTGCCCTCTAATATTGTCAAAACTGCTAACAACTTGGTCACCGTAAATTTAAAGGCAAACCAGTCAATTTTAGGTAATAAGAGGAAAACTACTGAAAAAGGTAGTGGATTGGAGGAGACCAACAATTTAAGCCCTAAAAAGAAAAGGCAAGCCTATGAGCTGTATTTATAGCATATCTTGACATTGAGCCGTACTTTTCTAAGAACCAATCTCTTTGCATCTTTCCAGGCCGAATACAACTGACAGTGGTGATGGTTGCAAGCATTGCAACTGTAAGAAGTCCAAATGTTTGAAGCTGTAAGTACATGCAATATTCTTATAAGTTGTGTTTTGCAGCTTCTGTATTACATATTCGGAATTTGTTTCTCTACAGTTATTGTGATTGCTTTGCTGCTGGGATCTATTGCGCGGACTCTTGTTCTTGCCAGGAGTGCTTTAACAGACCTGAATATGAGGATACAGTTGTCGAGACGCGGCAAAAGATTGAATCTCGGGACCCATTTGCATTTGCCCCTAGAGTTGTACAGAACATCATTGAGAAACCTACAATCAGTCGTGGGGTATTCTTCCCATCAGAAATTATTATTGAAAGGAAAATAACCAAGGCACTAATTCCACTGTTTAACTGTGCAGGAAGACGGATCGAATTTCACACCTGCCTCGGCAAGACATAAAAAAGGCTGCAAGTGCAAAAAATCGATGTGTCTTAAAAAGTACTGTGAATGCTATCAGGTATATTGTTGAATGAGTGTGCAGCCGTCCAGGTATTGTCTTTTCCTTTATAGAGTACTCTCTCCCAGTTATTCTTATCGAATATCTTTTGTTCGTTGATTTGCGTAGGCAAATGTTGGATGTTCAGATGGATGCCGGTGTGAAGGATGCAAAAATGTCTATGGCCGAAAGGGAGGTATAATTGTCTCCAAAGTACCTTTTTCCCGAATCTGATACATGACGGCCGCAGAACTGTGGTTTCGAATAACAGCTTGTTCTAATCTTTCCAGCTTCTGATTGGTTTAAATGTTTAATGTGTTAAACCTACTTCTTCATCTAATCTAGATTCTACGCTCTGTTTTTCTCCCAGAATATGGAATGACTAAGGTTATCCTAACTGGAGAAGATGCTCAAGAAACAACAGACGACTCATTTGTTGAAAATTTCGAGATAGATGCATCTGGGAGTCATACATACCATACTGAGTTTGTCAGTCCGCATAATTTGACTCCTTTTACACCAACGTTCCAGTTATCAGAGTAAGGCCAAATTCTTCTTACACTTACACTGATCCCCTTGAACTTGACAAATAATGAATCATTAGTTTTTATGGGTGTTTAACATGCTTTTCCTTGTTCGCTTCTCCAATGACATAGCCATGGAAAGGATGCATCAAAAGGGTGGTTCCCTTCTGGAAACTACTTCCAGACACCTGAATCTGGTTTAACATATGCAACACCATATGCTATGCCCCCTGCGTCTCCTAGAAATTCAGATGATAATGTCACAATGCTTGAAAGGGCAAAGGATATTCTTGATCTGGCTTCATTTGATCAGGAATCTCGCCATGGTAGTGCCAACACGTTAGATGATTTCTCAGCAGCGGGTCCCCAATCTGGGAATGTGGGGTCTCTTTCCGATATAGCATATCTTCAGCAGTGGGCAGATAACTCGAATACACCATCTTTCTCAGCCAAAGGAAATTATCTTTCTAGGAGTTCCCTTGTCTGGCGCGGATCACCAATTAATCCCATGGCTGAGTTTAGTGGGGGGAAAGTTCTGCAAGAGGCTGAGTTTGATTTCGGTTTATCTAACACTACGCAAGATGATACTCCCGAGATATTGAAGGATACTCCGACCCCCCTCAATACCGTGAAAGCTAGCTCACCAAATAAGAAAAGAGTGTCTCCGCCTCACGGCCGACCACGAGAGTCCAGTTCAAGCTCGTCAGTAGTCATTCGATCTGGGCGCAAGTTCATACTTAAATCTATTAACCCATTTCCACCTCTCACACCATGCGTGGATTCCAAAACTCCGGGCGTGCAGCAGGACAATGTCCCCGAAAATCGTGGTGCCAAGAAATAAATGAAGCTTCTGTGGTAACACTCAAACTCATTTGACCAGCTGTGATAAACTTTGTATCTCCTTTCTTTGCTACTATGTGACCTGAACAATGCGATTTTCCAGATTCTGTCATCGGATATGCTTTCATCCAATGGACGTTACGAGCAATCTCCAGTTCATCACGTTCCGCCAGACCAATAAGCAGGTATGCATCTATAAGACGATGGAGCATGAAATCAACGTTTGTTAAAGACGAATTTTAGTCCAATATCACGTTCAAGTATTCAAGAACGGGATCAACATCAAAATGGTGAGGTCACCAGACCTCTTCCAGTCTCAAACTACACCTCTTGCATCATCATTCTCACGGGTCTACTGTTATGCTATGCGATTTCTTGCTCATGAAACGCGATTTTGGGACGCGAGCTCTTGCTCGTAAAAGCTGTTGGTTCACACTGGCTTATGCTGAGCCCTCATGGCTTGGATAGTTGAACTCTATACCATTTTGTTGCCACATTTCCAATATTAGTATAGATAGAAAATATGAATAGAAAATAATTATGTCGATTGCAGTAGTAGCAGCAGGGTGCCTTTGCTTTTATGAAGGCTTTTTTCAATTAGGAAACAATTACACAAAGTTGATAAATTTTCCTTATAATTCTGTTTTCTTGCAGTTTCTTTCTCCGTGCAAGGAATATTGCCATTTCTTTTTAGTTTCGTGATAAATTACTCATTTTCCTTTGATTTTCTGTATAGAAGTTGTGTATACAATTCAAGATTCGAGTTTATAAATTCAAGATTGGCTCAACTAACTCACTAACCCTAAACGAGCATAAAATGCTTATTGAATTTGTAAAAAAAAAAAATAACAGATTTTTCGTAAGGGGGTGTTTGGTTTGCTTAATTAACTTTGATTAATTAAATAATTAAGTATAATTATATATTAGGGTTGTATGATTAAGCCCATATTTAGATTATTCGGTTCTGTTTGTTTTGGGTTCACTAATAATCTAACCTTCATATTGATAATAATATACAATATTTTGGTTATAATAACATAATTTGTCACACACGACAATCAAATAATCTAAATACATGAATAATAATCCAATCACTATTTATTACACCAATCTTATTTATTTCCTGCACCAAACTGAAAGTCCCCTTATTGAATGCAGATAGCTAATTTTCCTCAATTTTGTAAATGAAGTGTGCAGTTTTTGGTCATGAACCGAGCATGTCAGAAATTTTGTCGCATGCACTTAACTATATTGTACGATTTAAGAGGAATTGCAAGCTTTGAATTTCACATTATATTGATTATTTATTTATTATTTATTTCCGAGCAAAGTGATGGTTTTAAGACATGGATTTTCTAAACATATATACGGTACAAATATACTAAATACACACTTTAATATTGGGATTTTATTATACTTAAAGAAACAAACATTTTTTCGTTTGGGCCCACAACACATTGGAAACAAAAACTCACCTATTTTTTAGTATTTCACTATAAGATTTGGGCTATTAAATAACTACAAGACAAAATTCGGTCTTATAAACTATAACTAGTCCAAAAATAAATTTCAGACTTATTCAATATAGAAGGAAAAATTTCCTATATTGCAGTCAAAATTAAGGTGGGCTCAGTGTGTAAAATCATGTCGCCATTAGATTGTTTTTTGGATGAATAAAAAAGAAAATAATTACTTCGTTGGTAAATATCTTTAGGAATAAAGCACTCTCCTCTTTCCTCCCTTTCTTCTTTCACCGAATTCTCGGTAAAAATCTGATCTTTTTAACTTTTATTCTGTTTTTCTTTATAGCTTTGAATTCTTGCAAACTTATGCTTATGTTCCTTTTTCTGCCTCGCTTTTCTGTATTCTGATTTCTGCGTCACTTCACCAATAATTGATTAATTGTTATCAGTTACTGAAAGTTCTTCACTTTCCACACACACTCTCTCTCTCTACATTGTAACACACACGAAAGATCAAGTTTTTTTTTAAGAAGATTGTAAAAATTTCTAGAATAATTTGATAGACAACAACCCCTTGACGCTTTGTGTGTGTGATCATCATAGATAATGGCGATGGAAGAGAAGGGAGAGGCCAATTCCTTGAAGAGAAGAGCTGAGGCTTTGGATTATGCAGAGCCTGAGCCCCAACCAATGGATACAGATCATATATCGATTCCCAGAGAGTGTGTGCTGTTTTTCCTCTTGTTTTTGCTCCATTGTTGAAGAATTTGTTAGTTCATTAGTGTGTGTGTCTGTGTTTTGGGTAATTTTTTGAGCGTGATAGGTATCAATTGAAGGTGTGTGTGTGTGTGTGTGTGTGTGTGTTTGTTGTTTCTCTTGTTTTTGTTCCATTCTTGAAGAATTTGTTGGTACATTAGTGTGTGTGTGTGTGTTTTTGGGTATTCTTTTGAGGTGTTGAAGTGTTGTGTGCGTGCATGATATGTATCAATTGAAGGGGTGTGTGTGTTGTTTCTCTTGTTTTTATTTCCATCTGAAGAATTTGTTGGTTCATTAATGTGTGTGTGGGTGTGTGTTTTGGGTAATTTTTTGAGCATGATAGGTATCAATTGAAGGTATGTGTGTGTGTTTTGGGTATATTTTTTGAGGTGTTGGGTTGTGTGCATGGATGATAGGTATCAATTGAAGGTGTATGAGGTGGCAATGAAGAGGAACACTATAGCAATGTTGGAGACTGGGGCTGGAAAGACTATGATAGCCATTATAATGATCAAGGAAATTGGGAGGTCTTTGAAGAGCAAAGATGGTGGCAGAAAGCTGATTGCTTTCTTGGCTCCCACTGTTCATCTTGTTCACCAGGCATGTTTTGGCCTTATGGTTATGTTTCTTGATTCATTAATTTTGTGTTCTTGATGGTTATTCTTGTGATTTTTCATGTTTAGCGTTATCCTTTTCTTGTGATTTCTTGCTTGGATTTTGTGATTCGACTTGGTTATGTCATATGTGGCTGTTCATTAATGTACATACCTATCTTTAAGTAATCGACTTGTTGTTCTTTTTTTTTTCGTAGGGTTGTGTTTCTCGATTCATTAAATTTTGTGTTCTTGATGATTATTCTTGTGATTTTTCATGTTTAGTGTTATGTTTCTTGATCCTTTCTTGTGAATTCTTGCTTGAATTTTGTGAATTCTGCTTAGCTTCATGTGGTTAGTCTGTTGTTCTTTCGTAGATTAGATTGTTGAAAATTGTAGGGAGTTTACGGTTTTTGGAGATGGAACATATTAATTAATTCGATGAATAGGATCTCGAGTAATGCTGTAACACCCCTCGAATCAGAGCATCCCCTGATTCAACACGTCTTGTTTTGTAGTAATGTTTTACTTTCTTAAAATGGCCTCACATGAATTGGACTTATAGTCTCCTGCTGTCATTATATTCCTCTGCTGGTTATGTCACTATTCACCGAGAAAGTTTGTTGGGATTTTTTTTCCCCGTTGTTTCTCATTATTACTTTTTTCTTTATATGGCAGCAATTTAAGGAGATACAATTACACACAGATCTTCTTGTGGAGCAATATTACGGTGCACTAGGGGTTGATGATTGGACTGCCGAAATTTGGCAGAAGGAAATCAACAAGCATGATGTTAGTTAGATATAAATTCTGTTTTTTATCTTTATTTTTGTATTCTTGGTTTTCCCGTCGAAGACCATTATCACATATCAACTATGCAAATTTGGAAAATTGTTATTGGAATGCAATACACAGTGCTTTATATTGTTCGATATGGTTTTCTTGTTTTAGGTGTTGGTCATGACTCCCCAAATCTTATTGGACGCTTTGAGGAAAGCATATATAAGTTTCAAAGTATTTGGTTTCATCATCCTAGACGAATGCCATCGAGCCAGTGGTAACCATCCTTATGCAAAAATAATGGAGGTGAACTTCATTTACATTACATGTTGGTATTATTCTGTTTATCCCATGATCTTTTCCCTGATTGATGGCTTGTGTGAAGGAATTTTATCACAAATCTGCAGTAAAGCCGAAGATTTTTGGGATGACTGCTTCTCCCGTGGTTAGAAAAGGTAATGCACACTTTTTTTCTTTCTCTTTACTATATAACCAATGTTCGTGTCAATCATTTTCTTTTCTCGCTAAACTGAGTGAGAGAATTGATTGTTTTGGTGTGTTTTTGTTGGGATTAAAGCCTTCTTTAGCTTGTAACTTTTTTTTATAATTGAAGTACTGATTTTTTGCTTTATTCTGTCGATGCACGAAATTATATTGCACACAATCTTACAAGCCCGTGTTTATCAGGTGCCTCATCCATTAAAGACTCAAATCAGCAACTAGGCGAGCTCGAAAGATTGTTAGATTCCCAGGTATCGTCGATAAAACTGCACTGATAGAGCTGAAAAATCACATCTTTATGGCGGCAAACACAATTCATTGATTCATGACAGGATTGTGTATGGTATTTAGGTTCATACATTGGAGGACAGGGATGAACTTGAGGAATATCTTCCCTCGGCCAAGCCAACGTGCAAATTTTATGATCCAATGCCTGTCAATTTGGAAATCAAGGACAAATTAGAATCTGCATTGTCCAAGGTTAATTTTACCAAGCGAAGTAACCGTTTAAGTTAACAATTATGAGTTTACAAGGAAAGTTTTATGTTCGACTATATCACGTCCTTATTGCAGTTTTTTGTGACAGTTTAATGCTGTTTTGCTCGAACTCCAAAAGTCCCTTCCAAATCAGCAAATGGAAATTGTCAACAGGTGCAAGATGTTGCAGGATAGAATGGCCACCGATCATTCGAAAATCATGTTTTGCCTCGAAAATCTTGGCGTGCTATGCGCTTACGAGGTAAACACACACTCTATATGCTCAAAGATAAATTAGGATTTTCATATTGATAGTGAAGAGAGCAATAAGGAAAAGCTAAGTCGAATTTATCAATATTAAGTCGTGGATTGTCATCGTCTTCTTTTGAGTATGTCAGCTTATCCCGTGTAGGCTGTTAAAGTGTGTATGGAAAGTGCTCCCATGGTTCAAGAAAAATGCGAGGTTTTTAAGGAAAGTGTCGTGCAATACGAGAAATTTCTTCGGGAGGCTCTTTCGATAATCGAAGGCGCTCTAAGTGAGTTTTCTAAGGTTCTTAAAGAGATACAGAGATTTGAATCTTACTGATGCGATTCTTATCGATTTTGTAGATAATAAGAACCTTCTAAACGCAAACAGTGGATCAATTTCACTAGCTGCAGGCCAAATATCTCCGAAACTACTCGAACTACTTGAAATTTTCAGATCGTTTGGGTAAAAAGTTCATATGAACATGCTTCGAATTTTTAGATTTTGTTCATGTGCGATTTGTTTTCTCACTACCGGCTTTTCATGTGGCTGCAGGAAAGATACGGAGCTTCTGTGTATCATATTTGTCGAAAGAATAATTGCTGCCAAAGTGATTGATAGAGTGATGAAAAAAATCGACGATTTATCCCATTTTAACGTATCGTATTTGACGGGAAGTAGCTCTGGTGTCGGCGGTCTTTCATCTAAAGCACAATTGGATATCCTGGAATCATTTCGTCATGGAAGGGTAAGTGCTTATATGGTGAAATTCGAGACGATTCTCCAAAGTTTGCAACTAAATCTTGCCAAATACCGTATTTGATGAGTGAAATTCTAGGTAAATCTTCTATTTTCTACTGATGTCCTCGAGGAGGGAATCGACGTAGCCAAATGCTCGTGCGTAATTCGCTTTGATGTACCGAAGACTGTTCGTAGTTATATCCAATCACGGGGTCGAGCTCGCCACAAGGATTCTCAATTTATCACCATGCTTGAGAGGTAACAACCTAAATATGTTTACTTTTCCCCGAAACCAAGCTGAAAGTAACGATTTGCGCATCTTTCAGAGGAAACGCCAAGCAAATAAATCACATGCTTTTCATTACGAGAAGTGAAACTTCAGTGATGCACACAGCTCTGAATCGAGATCCTAGTGATTCTCCGCTTAGAGCTTGCAAGATAAACGAAGTACCTTCCTACGTTGTAGAATCGACCGGGGCATTAGTCACAGCAGATTCCAGCATCAGCCTCGTTCATAGATACTGCCAAAACCTACCTCTAGACAAGTAAGATATTATATCTTCTCATTGTTTTAATTAAATAGAGAAATATATGATCGGTTAATATCGTCCTCCCACTGTAGATCCTTTCCGAAGCCGAGCTTCAAAATCTCGAAAGAGGGAGATGTGTTTCAGTGCAAAATGACTCTACCTCCAAATGCCTCGTTCACAACTATAGTGGGACCTGCTGTGAGCAGTTCTCATTTATCTAAGCAGCTCGTTTGCTTAGATGCGTGTAAAAAGTTGCATCAGATGGGCGCTCTTGATGATCGTTTACTTCCTTTAAAGCAAGGATCGTCTCCTTTAAAGCAAGGGTCGTCTCCGAAGGTTTCTGCCTCCAAAGGTGATACGACACCGAAAAAAGTCAAAGCAGTAGCTTCAGGGGCAGGTAAATATATTCAATTAGGTTGCCGGATGTACCGTGCATCCGCCCGAATTAGGGCTTATTTTCGTAACACTTTGATCATCCAATGCATATAGGGACAACGAAGAGAAAGGAATTACACGGCTCAATTCGCCCCCGCATTCTATCTGGAACTTGGGGAGATAAACTCGATGGTTCCATTTTTCACGCATACAAAATGGACTTTGCTTGTAATATCGCCGATCAAAAGTATTCCAGTTTCGTACTTCTGTTGGAGAGCAAGCTAGCCGATGACGTCGCAAACATTGAAGTGGATTTGTACTTGTTATCCAAATTCGTGAAGGCTACCGTTTCTTCTTGCGGCCAAATGCATCTCGATGCACAACAGGTTGCATCATACGCCAACGTTAACCATCTATCAGTATAAGGGTTTAATTTGTTTAAGACATATGAACTTTGCCTCAATTTTGTTTTTGCAAATCTTGTTCTCAAATATATAGACTTCACATTATTTGCAATTTTTCCTTATTTCACTTTTTGGTGCAATCGAAGCTGACTTGGCAAAAAATTGCATTTTGTTGGTTCCATGCCGACAACTCGTCTGCCAAGTCAGCTTCAATATTGCCGGAAAGTGAAATTAGGGGAAAATTACAATCAAAACCAAACCCGGAATAAAGTTCGTGTATTTTGAAGCAATTAACCCTTTAGTTTAACTCGCCATTTTAGTTCTCTTAAAGTCGTATATCTCCTCTCCCCCGACAGGTGAAGAAAGCTAAATGTTTCCAACAACTGATATTTAGCGGCTTATTCGGGAGGTTATTTATCAAATTGTCGGGAGAAAGGAAGTTTATATTCGAAACAGAGGAATCATCATGGGATCCGTCGCATATGTATCTACTTCTGCCGTTGGAGTCGGAGGATTCAGCTACAGAGCGACCAGCGATCAATTGGATGGGAATCAATTCCGCTGTTTCGACAGTTGAGTTTTTGAAGAAAAATGCGCTGTTGAAACTTGAGCGGCCCGATGCAGTCGATGGAAATACAACGATTCATATGTGCGATCAAGTTGCAAATGAAGTCGGCAGCGATGTCATTCACTTGGCCGACAGATCTGCAACGATAGACGAGCTCAAGGAGATGGTGGTCGTAGCCATTCATACCGGGAGAATTTATTCGATTGTCGAAACGATTGATGGTACATCTGCTTTCACCCCTTTTGAAGGTGAAGGGGAAAGTTATTCATCCTATGCTGATTATTACCACAAAAAGTAAGCCTTAAACGATTGCTATTTCTGTTTCGTGGTTACATACTTGTTTTTTTCTCGTTATTTATTTTTTACTGTTTTCAGGTACGGTATTGTTCTAAAGTATCCCCAACAGCCACTGTTGCTTCTGAAACAAAGCCATAATTCGCATAACCTTCTTGTGGACTTCCGAAATGAAGGTTTGTTGAAGTTTCAATTTTGTTTTTTATTCACATGTTGCCTTTAATATCACTTTGATTTGCTTAATTGTATGCGTTGCTGATTGTGTAGTGCCGCCATATTTTGATCCATTATTCTAATACAAGTTGAATTGGCGTGTGTGCGACAAATGTACACACTATGAATTTAATGTCTAAAATAGGAAGCATTTTCAGACCTTCGATCGTGAAAATCTACGGTGATTCATCACTTTGCTAGATGAATTCGTACACCTGCTTTCAAATACCATGAGAGGGAAATTCCATTTTTTTGAATTCATCAACTTTCACGGTGAATTCATCAACTTCAAAGCAAATTCATACGAATTAATTAATTCCTAGTTTATGCTATAAGTGAGGTTTTACAAGAACTCGCTTATTGTAAAAACCTTCGTGAAAGAGTTTGAATTAAAAAAATAAATAATGAAATTTTTCCCTTATGAGATTCGAACTCGTGTACGAATTCATCAAGCAAGGTGCTGAATTCACCATAAATCTTCATGATCGAAGGACTGAAATGACTCCTATGTTGCATGTTAAGATTGGTTTGTATTTGATCCAATTTCTATATATATCCAGAATTAGATAAATTTTGTCATGATTTTAAGGATTTTTAGATGTAAAAGGGATTCTTAATTATCTTATTACTTATATGAGACTAAATAAAACTTGTGTAGTTATTAAATCACTAAATTATCCTTAGAAAGTTAGAATTTAAAATAAGTAAGGACATTATAGGTATATAAAATTTCTACAAAGACACTTCTATAATAGTATATAGATTTAATACCGGTTGTATTGAATTTGTATCTCCTTGAATATCAGGTGATTCGTTAGAGAAAGATCCCAGTGGCAAAGACACCGTAGACAAAAAGCCACAACAACGTGCTCAAATCCCACCGGAACTCGTAGTTGGCACCGAAATCACCACATATATCTTGAAAACATTCTACTTGCTACCTTCGGTAATGCAGCGGATCGAGACGCTAACGTTAGCCAGTCAGCTAAGGGAAGAGATTTCGCGCCATGCCGGCTCTTGCAGCATATCGAGCTCGTTGGTAATTACCCTCATCTAATATGATTAACATCATTAACTTTATCCCTTTTATTTTTTCAAAATATTTGTTTCTTTTATGGTTAGATTCTGGAAGCTATCACTACACAAAGATGTAACGAAAGTTTCTCGATGGAGCGGCTAGAGTTGCTCGGAGACTCGTTGCTAAAGTATGCCGTAAGCTGCCACCTCTTTCTTAAGCATCCCGGGATGTGCGAGGGACAATTGACTTCGCATCGTACCGCGATTATTTCCAACTTGGCTCTACATAAATTTGGAACGGATCGAAAGCTGCAGGTGCGTGTTGTTTCCTTTGATCTTATAGTCCTATTTGGTTTCCCGTTGTCCCCGTTGAATTTCCTTGGTTAGGGCATAGCTCTCGTCTTTATAACGATTTACGCATCTATTTTGAATATACATTGCATTAGTTCTGTTGGCATCTAGGGTTCAACATCCGGTGGGTTCGGTTGAAAACTGAGCCAAAGTCCTAAAACCAAACTAATCGAAGATTTTAAAATGGCCAACCAAACCGAAACGAACTTCAAACTTTTATATAAAAAATTATTATCCAACATAGAAAAGAAAAATCATAATACAATTAAAATAAATTCAAGATCACTCAAAGAAATATAGATTAATATATTAAGGGCTCGTTTGGTAAGCAGTAGAGGATAAATGTGAGATAAATTTGACTGGGATGTCTTTTATTATATAGCAGTAGTAATATCATGTTTGGTAAGAACTAAGAAGTATGAAAATAAGTGTTTCTTGTAATCCATCGTTTGGTAGAGTGTATTAGAACTAAATATACTAATATTTACTATAATTATAATTTGTATTACCAATATCACCTTCGGATGAGGTATGCAGAATCATACAATTTCGTATAAAATCTTTGGGACTTTTCATAATTCAGTTCCAACCAATACTTGTTATCCGGAACCAAACCGAACCGAACTGAATAAATTGGTTCCTATGAATAAAAACCGAGCCGATATATGGCTGAAAATCAACCGAGCTGACCAAATTCAACGGTTCGGTTTTGCTCACCCCGACTTCTGATATTTGTTTGAATGATAGCTTATGATGCTCAGCTTTCTCTTTTTAGATATTATCTAATGATGGATTTTCAATCTATTTTATTGCTTTAATGTCAAAAGGAATACATACGAGACTGCCCATTTGAGCCGCGCCGTTGGACTGCCCCCGGGCAGCGTTCGATATGGCTGGCTCCGTGCGACCATCAGTTAGATACGAGGGAAGTGCCGCTCGACGATCGGTTTTTCAGCGAAAACACCAAAGTAAAGCTCGGGAAGACTTGTGATCTTGGCCACCGTTGGATTGTCTCGAAGACTGTATCCGACTGCGTCGAAGCTCTCATCGGAGCATACTATGTCGGCGGTGGTTTGGCCGCTGCTGTTGGTTTCATGAAGTGGCTCGGCATCGAGGCTGACTTTGAGCTTTCTTTGGTAGAGGATGCTATCAGAGCCGTCTCTCTCTATTCCTACGCTCCAATAGCTGAGGATATAAGTATTCTCGAGCCGAAGCTGGGGTATGACTTCTCCACCAAGGGATTGTTGCTCGAGGCGATCACACACGCTGCTGGACCCGAAGAAGGTGCCGGCTATTCTTATGAGGTATGAACCATCAACGATAAGATTAGTGTGTATGTGTGTGTGTGTGTGTGTGTGTTTCTTTGAAAAGTGGATTCTTTGAATCTGTGCAGCGTCTCGAGTTTCTTGGTGATGCCGTGTTGGACATACTTGTTACACGACACCTTTACGATAACCATAGAGAAGTCGACCCCGGGCTGCTTACAGACATGCGTTCTGCGTCTGTGAATAATGACAATTTCGCCCTTGCTGCTGTGAGACAGAACCTTCATCCTCATCTTCAGCGCGTCCCCTTGTGTCAAGAGAATCAAATCTCGGCGTTTGTTAATCTTGTATCGAGCATGAGCACCTCAGCTTTAACGCCAGATATCAAAGGCCCTAAGGTGAGTTTTGAGACACAAATATTATTATGTTTTACTTAGGGGAGTCGCGAATTAGATCACGAACATATACCTATTTATGTGATTTCGACCTTTAAATTTTTTCAAATAAATACCAAATCTTAGGGTTTAAGAATGTGGTTTCTCCCCGATTTCTGCTTGTGATACATTGTCGTGCGTAGGTGCTCGGGGACTTGGTGGAGAGTATTGCCGGTGCAGTGCTCATTGACTCTAAACTCAATCTGGATGAAGTTTGGAGAGTCTTTAAACCTATACTATCTCCTCTCGTGACTCCCGAGAAACTCGAACTCCAACCTTCCCGTGAGTTGACTGAACTGTGCGACTCTCTCGGTTACTTCATCAAACGACATTTCGTGATGAGGGGTGACCTTGTGCATGCCGAGCTGAAGCTGCAGCTCGAAACCGTGCTCTTAAATGGCACTGGCACCGGACCTACCTCGAAAGCTGCAAAGGGAATGGCATCTCTTCAATTATTGAAGAAATTGGAGGTTTTTTTTCTTCTCCCTTCTTCACTATTGCCTTATTTCCTTAAAACTTTTAGGAGACACACTCTGATTGGGGATTGGTGAACCCTAATTGGAGTGGATGCACCGTAAATACGAACGTACAAAAGCTTTTGCCTAACTTTTGAATGCCAATGGTTTAGTGATCTAGATGGTTTTATTCTTGATTGCAGTCGAGGGGAATAATATCGCCGAAGCAGCCAAAGCACGACTCCGATTCAGAGCCCCCACCATTCCCAGTGTCGGATGATGAAACTTCAGGATCACCTCCCAAAAGGCGAAAGATAGTTCAGTCGCAGAAAGAGAGCGATTATGTAGATTCATCCGTGACAGAGTGCTCGTCTCAAAATGGCAACGTCCCAGGTATTTAGGGGGTGTTTTACTTTGCGTGAATTCGACTCCATTTGTGATTATTTACTCGCCTTCTCAACAGTGATCCCAAAAATCGAGATGAAGAAAGGGGGCCCTCGGACCTCGCTCTACAGCCTATGCAAGAAACTGCAGTGGCCAATGCCTAGTTTCGAAACGATGGAGGAAAAATCAAGGTTAGCACGTTACGTTGTTTGTCCGTGTCGAATGATTTGATTAGTTGTGAGGTTGGCTAAAGAGTTTTGCATGTGGACAGAACGCCCTTCACGTTTGGCGACATGTCGGGCTTCAGCAGTTTCGAGTCACGGATCAGCTTGAGCATACCCGATTCCGGCAAACTGGAGCTCAAGGGAGAGGCGAGGGGTGATAAGAAGAGCTCGTTCGACTCTGCTTCGCTCTTGATGCTGTATGAGCTCGAGCGACGGGGGAGAATCCGGATAGGCGAATGACTGGTGAGACGAGCAACGAGGCGAATCGAGGGTGCTATCGGAGAGGTCGTGTGGCATTATCATTTACTCAAGCCTTCTCATATAAGGAAAGATTGTTTTTGGTAATTTCATACCTTGCCTCAATTTTTTTCTGAGAATAATTCTTGATGTGTCTTTAACATTCCAAATGTAAAGGATAATAAAGTAATGGGACATGTATATATATATATATATATATATATTTAACTTGCAGATTTGATAAATTACTGCAATTTGACTCCACTTATTTAATAGATGAACATTAATATGTGTCGCGTGTCGGCCTTCGAATTTCGGTTCAAATTTTTGCTAAAAACAAACTGATCAAAATTTGTAATTTTCTTTATGGAAAAACTTGATTTGGATTGTTTGAAAAGTCTTAAAGAAATTATCCAAAATTTTGGAATCAAAATCTGAACCACAAAAGCCCCCAAAATCCAAAAAAAAAAAGAAACTGAAATCAAATGATTTTATTGTTATTTTTATTGTTTTTTATATTTTTAAAACAAGAATCCAATTACTTAAATATAAATAATACTATATACAATTTGAATTTCGGTTTCTATAATGTCAATCCGAACCAATCTAAATAATCCGAATCTTGAAAAATAAAACAAAAATAGAAACCGAACTGAAAATTCAGTAAAACAAAACCAAATTCAATGTTATGGTGTGGTTTGGTTCGATTATTCGGATTCCGAATATTTTGCTCATCCCTAATTCTCGATGTATATAACTCGATTCACTTACATCCCTAGTTGGCAATACAACCACTCTAAGGATTACTGCAAGAACAAAACTGAGCAATCTTCCTCAGAGATTATAGTTTTTCACCATAAACTTATTTCAAATTCAAGAGTGAATCACAACCAACAAAGACTAGTTTCATTTTTACCAACTCTCTTGCAGAAAAGATGAATCTGGGAAACAACACTCCCAAAAATAATCAGATATCTTCAACGAATCCAAATACAGTGTTGCTGCTGTAGCCATCAAAACAACGAAACAAATCAGTCGATATTCCACAAAAGTGAAAGAGGTCAAAAAAGTAGATTGGTATGGCTTAGAATATGCTACAAATACATTAATCAAGCAGAAAGACAAGATGATGAAAGATAGTACACATACCTATTGACTATAGTAGAAGCAGTCTGCTGGTAAACCAGCTTCTAACAACGCCATGAAGCAATAAACCTACCTGTTTCATAGGTTGTTTAATACAGTTGGCAGACAAGAAATTTGATGATAGTGAATGGTAAGTAAACGCAACAGTATTCATCCTTTTGTATGACTTCCACTATTGTTGAACGACTAAAGTCTAGATAGAAGTGCTGATATTTTCACTTTAATCAGACATGGGTTTACCTCTGAGATTCTCTCAATTGTATGTCCAACTAGGTTGCATTATATCATCAGAATTCAGCCTGCCTGCAAGTGCATACACGGAGATTTTCAATAGTAATGAGATTTTAGCCAAAATGTATTTCAGAGAGAGACTTTGACAAGAACTAGAACATATTGAAGTGTGTGCTTTCAAGAAAAAGAAACGGCTGGAGTGCTCACGTTTTCTTCGATAGTTTACCCCATAGGAAGAAGAAGTAATATGCAGCTACGAGCAGCACTACAGCAAGAACTTGTTTGTTGTTCCTCGAGGCTTGGGTGGAAGAAACTGGAAGTGCAGCCATTGTTTGTTAATGAAACCGAATACATTCTAAATGTTAATGTATGGTGCTCAAGGCTCCACTCACACAACTAATAGCATGAAATACTGAAAATGCCTTGTAAGGAAGAAAGCAAACTAATCTTATTTCCATCATTCTTCCACCAAGTTGGTAGGCCCGTTTTCTACCCAAACAATTAGCTTAATGCTAAGTGCTCCTTGCACTTCGATATTTCATAAGCTACAACGAGTCTGTATGCTGATTTGTGCATGCATGTCAATCAAAACATAATATATATATAGTCTAACTATCCACTGTCGATAGCAATTTACCTTTAGATGTTCCATCCACTTTCGTTTTAGCATCGGCCCTCAAGTGCGGGTATGCTTCAATTGTTCTTCTCAGGCCCTCCTGCAAATTGTAACATCAATCTGGATAAATTATCACAGGATAAGCTACATATGCTGAAATCAGTATCCAATGGAAGCAATAATATCTGAAGTACATAGTTAATGAAGTGTATTTAACATGGAAGAAAATAAATAGACAAAATTAAAACCGAGTTTGCTCCTGCCTGTGGTTGGTATTTTTTAGTTTGCTTCCCTTTATAAAATAACTATACTGATGAAGGTTTACACTTTGATGTAGAAAACTTTTCCAGTTATAACATCAAATTAGAGATGACACTAGACAAAAAACACACATCATTTGATAAAAGTGGCAAACAGCAAATCTGGAATTGTATTTCTAGATACGATATGAGAAGACTAGGGAGCATGTTCAAACCTGGAGAGTTACAATAGGCATATAGCCAAGAAAATCGTTTGCTTTTGTACAATCAAAAGTTCTGCTGCGAGATAGAAGCCTGATCCTTGATGGTGTTAACTGCGGCACCTTCATTCCGTAAGGGGCTAAGATTTTATAAACTAACTCCACTATATGCCCAATGGGCATCATAACAGATGCAGGAATCTTAATGTTTGGCCTGCATACACAAAAGGTCAGTTATAATGATACATTTATTGTTGAAGTCTAACAGCAAATAACCCCTTTAAAGGGATTGAGACCATTACAGAACATATTTTTGAAGCCGATTGACATAGGAAAACAGTTAGTTTCATTCTCTGTTAACTGAGAAAGTTTTGTTTTGGTGAAGCCGAGATGCATAAGGCTCTTGGTTTAGAAAAAGTACCTGTCATAACCCAAACCTTCAAGGATGAAAGACATGAACTCCCAAAATTTAATTCGTTCCATATTGGTAATGAAGTATGCCTGCAAACGAGTTATTCAACGGAAACTCAATTATTCATACTCTCATTCAGGTTGGGCAATTTCAACCTATCTAAGCTATACAACCATCCAAGTGTTGCAATAATATAAGTTCTAACCTGTCCGCCAGCTTTTTCAGCTATGCTCTTTTCCGATGCCAAAGCTTGTTCAGCACATATATGAGCATGTGCCACATTCTCAACATAAGTAAAATCATATATGTTGGTGCCATCTCCAATGATGAACTGTCATTCAAATTAGCAATCAGGGAAACATAATCAAAATTGTCGAAACATACTATGTCTAAAGCAATTCTGGTTTTGCAGCAGCAACTGGAAAATATTAAATAAAAAAGAATATAATGGATGTTACAAACTCTGCTTGGTCAATGAAAATTCAACAGAAGACTTACAACTTGGATGCATCAAGAAAAGACACTCTTCAGTACCAACTTTGATTCCAAGATAGATCGGAAAGGTAAAAGTAACTACCTTAGACTTTCCAGCCTTTGCTGCAGCAATTAAAGATGGAACGAGCAACTTATCACCAGGGCCAAAGATGCTGCTTGGTCGGATGCAGCATGTTAGTAGTCCGTTTGACCCATTTGCCTTCAGAACCAGGGCCTCTCCTTCAGCTTTTGTGGCCGAGTACGAATCATTATGCTTAAAAATTCATGGACAAAAAGTGTTAGATAACAAGGTTTGAACGAAAATAGCTAAAAGGAATACTAAGAACATATATTTAAGGTTAAATGGAAAGTACAATCATATTATAACACATTCCATCTCCCAAATCAACAAAATTAATGAGATAAGAGAGAAAATCAGGATTAATTTGGTGAAAACAGAGATTCAATCCAAACTAAAACTTAAACCGAGGACTTGAACAATCTTAGACAAATTTACACCAATCAATACCTTAGAAGGATAGGGTAATGATTCATCTCCATTAATTATTTCGTGAACTCCATCGAAAACTACGCTTGGGGAGCTTGTATATATAAGTCGCTTAACTTTCTGCTCAATACATGCATCAATCACGTTTTTGGTTCCTGTAGATCGTATTCACAATCAAATTAAAGCAAAAGATTGTTTGTTCATACAAACAAAGGTTGCAAGATTACATAAACGCAAGCACAATGCACACACACACACACACACACTGATCCGATCTAGAAAGCCTAAATCCCAACCTTGTACATTGACAGAATACTGCAGCTGATGATTATTGATTGACGAATCAGGAGCAGCCATGTGAAACACAACCTCAGCTCCATCGAAAGCTGCATTTACGGTCGCAATCATAAAAAAAGTCAAAATAGTACCAACCAACAATCAAACTTCAAATCACCAAAAATGAAGGAATAGAAGCCAAATCACAATTGCCTCTATTCAACTGCAGCAGAGTCCAATTAACTACCTCACTAACTAACATTCACTACACTTCACAAATTCGCAGCATATTTCAAAAAATTGAACCTCAATCACGGCATTAATGCGGAGAAAATCGAACCTCTGAGCACTTGAGATTTGTCGCGAAGATCTGCGGAGACGTACTGCGCGCGGCCGGACTCGAGCGCGGCGCCGAGAGCGCCGCTCTCCTCGTCGGCGTCGAGCGCAATGGCCGGCCCCAAATCGGAGACGCGGACGGAGTAAACGCCGCATTTGAGGAGCATAACCACCAGATGCCTCGCCGCGAAGCCTCTCCCGCCGGTCACCACGCACCACCTCTCTCCGGCGACCATTGTGTGTGTATCTGTGTTTTTTTTTTTTTCAATCTCCGATTTTAATCTGAGAAAGTGTTTCAGTGATTGAAATGCTGAAAAAAAAATTATATGTGAGTAGAGAGATTTGAGCTGGAAAGAGATTCTACTAAGATTCTGCTGTGGCATGCGGCGTTATTAGTACCTTTTTTTTTCCATATAATTTCGATTTTTTTTAGCTGATAATTTCGATAATTTCTATGGCTCGTGTATATTATATAGAGAAAATCTTTGTTGTTATTTACATGTGCATTGTTTTGACAAAATTTATAATTTCAGATCTTAATCATGTTATTTACATGTGCATCATTTGTAAATCATGTTATAATTTCACAAAACATTTTAGTATTTTATTTTCACTTTTAGATCTTGGTCAAATTAGGGGTGACTAGTGTAAGCTCAAGCTCCCAAATGGTGGAGTAGAATAATTTCAAAAAGTGTGGGCTGAAGCTCCCAAATAGAATAATGTTGATACTAATTTATTACGTAGATTGTCCTATGAAATAATCATTTTCAGAGAACTATAAAATAGTGCAAAGTTTTCAATTATATGCAATAATTAGGTACATTCGAAAGGGGAATAGAGTCAATTGAATAATCAATAATGTGAAGAGGTATCTCGAAAAAAGTTGTAATCGTGTGTTTAGTGACAATTATGTTCAGCATTTTGAGGATATACTGGATCAAATACAAACCAATCATAACATGAAAAAAATAAGAATAAATTTTTATCATGAACATTTTGTCTTCGAGATACTATTAAATATTGTGAGAATCTGCATGTACCATAGTTATAAGTAGCTGTGAATTTATAAACACTGGACATAATATTTGTATAGTTATGATTTATGAATAGTGAAAAGTGAACTACATTCTACATATTTCACAAAAATAGCGAGAGAGAGATAAAAACTCTATGGTCGGAGCAATGAGAACCATCAAATGCGAAAATTCATATTTTTCTTCTCAATAACAAAACTAAATAAAAATTTAAACAAAAAGTACATACTCAAAATTTATTATTTTTTTCTTTTTTCAATTTCACTTCAACTCTTTCATTTTTCCCCAGAAGCTTCAACTGCGCACTGAGATACGTATGGCTTCAGCTGGAAACAAGAGAAACAGACAAGCACATGAACGATCAGAACGATCAAAATAAGACGAGCTAATCCACCACATACGAACAATGTTTTGAGTTTGATTGGTTTTCGTCACCACTGCCTACGTCCGTTCAAGCAACTAAAAGCTAAGTACAATAAATAGATGCCATGTCCAAATTTATTCACGAACCTCGGGTTTGAAAAAGAGTGATAAGTAGTCCAATGGAATAAAACTAAGGCCACCATTTTCAAGAACCTTATTCCCATCAATACTATTTCAATGTAGTTTATTCTCATTTCATGTGTAGGGACAGTAACCTAACACATTAACACCCCTCAAAACCGAGCTTATTTCCATGTTGAATGTCAATCGCTTCCTAATGTGTTCCCCTAAACATCACACATTCCGAGTTTCTTGAAATTTGAATCAAGTACACAAGCTTTGGCAACTAATTTGTCTGTCCTTCAGAATCACCTAGATTTTAATTGACACAAAATTAGGAAAATTGAAATTCTCTATTTGGTAAATTTACACATGGAATGCATGGAGTTTTTTAACCCCATAATTTGTAGTAGTTCATACACAACTTACTAGTTACTAGTGCGATCATCCCAAATTAGACTAATAACTCTAGTGGCATGCCATTCATAATATGTAAACTTTTAGGGTTGCAAGTGCAATATACAAATATAATAAGGGTAAATATCACTTTAAACCCCAAACTGTACCCGCTTCAGTTAAAAATGTAGCAAACCGTCGAAATAGTTTTTTGATAAAGTGGATATAGTATGAAGTTTAAAATTATACTACCCATATATTAAAGTCTAGCTCCTTCAACAGATATAGAGGAGTAGCATGCACAGTCAGTTGCATCAGAATTTTTATGTTTTGAATAAATCTTTTGGAAATAAATCGACTTCTTTACCTTGAATCCGGTCAAGTTTGGCACCACATAGTTTGGCAACTTTTCAGGAACCACAACATAACCACCTGCATACAAATCACTCAGATAAGCTCTTGAAAGCTTTATCTAGACAAATCAGAACACAGAGCATCTAGCATTTATACTTTTGAAGATGAGAATACAAGTTCACTACATTTTCCAAATAACTGTTGTCGAAAGACCCCATTCCCTTAGTTAGACATAGATTACATGCATATCCTGTTATGTACTGTTGCATTCTTATATCTGCAGAACTGCCTAATTCATGACCTAACAAATATCCCCAAATCTTCATTATGCTTGAAATCTAACCAGCATTTCAAATCCTAAACAATTAGTTTAATTTAACACAGAATCTTGCCATTTGATACAACCGAAGTAAGCACATCCCATAAGCATATGATACACTATAGTTGAAACTCGATCAATCTAATAAAAAATATCACATTCAAATATGTAAACTCAGTACTCTTCTATTTACAACATTCAAAGCAGTATCAGCCTCCAATTTCACCCAATTACACACAAACAAAACATATTTATACATGCAAATGCAGCAAATGAATAGTGTTATTCTCTACAGACATACAAACACAGGTAAAAGTGTCTCTACCAGCATTTTAAATTCTAACAGTCAGTTTAATTTAACACAGAATCTAAATTATCACATTCAAAGATGTAAACTCAATACTGTTATCTTCATAACTAGGTCCAAAGCAGTATCATCATCCATTTTCACACAATTACACACAAACACACACACATATTTATATATGCAAATGCAGCCACTGTATCTCCTAGCTCTAGCAGTTAGCATCATCTAATAAACAGTGTGATTGGCACCAAAACCTTCAATTTTTATTTTTTTAGAAGAAACCTTCAAACTCAGAATTCACTGGAAAATCTCAAAAAGTGGAAGAAGCTGACCTTTTCGAGTGTGGAAACCGGTAGGCTTGCAGTTTTTGCCCTTGTAGTAGCCTTTAGGGCTCCTCTTCGAAGTCAGAATATCGAGCGACGACGCTCGCTTCTTCCTGAAACTCCTCGCAATCCCCAATATCAGCCCTAACGCCATTTCTGCCTAATTCACCTCAAATTTCTGCGCCAGTAAACAAAACTCAACCAATTGATTTGAGCTCACACAATATCGACTAAGAATTGCAGTGAAATTGAAATCGCGAGAGGAATTTTACACTGAGCTGGAAGAAGAAGAAGACGACGCCCAATACTGAAAGTGGAGAAAAACGGCTGAAGAGAGAAATCGTATGAAAATTTTTATTCTTTATTGGGCCTCAGTGGGCCGCAAGCACCTCTCATAAATTAATGGGCCTTATTCGATTTCATAATTAGAATTTTTATTCCTTATTGGGCTCAGTGAGCCGCAAACACCTCTCATTAATTTAATGGGCCTTATTGAATTTCATAATTAAGAATTTATAAGTTTTATTTTTTATAAGAAATTTACGGTAATTTATATGGATTATAATTGAATCGGAATAACCGAAAAGCTTAGATATTATAAAGTTAATTATTTATCTACCGTAGTTAATAATTGCACATAATCATTCACCAAGATTTTAATAATTTCTTTTTTTTTTAGCTATAGTCGCTCAATATTTCTTTCTAATTTCTAAATATCCTCTCATTATTGTTATTATTTTATATTCTTTTCAGCAGTTTAATGGCACAATTTTTTTTTCCAAAACTTATATTATTATAAGCATGTAATTTTGATCTACATAAGAGAACTTTATATTATAAAATGACTTTACATAAGAGAACTTTGACTTTAGGAATCGATCACTTAATACATATGTATTTATTACTTCAAAAAAAATACATGTGTTTATTACTTTTTCTCGTTTTATATCATTTGGGTATAAATTATGTGTAACACGTGCATTATGGAATGAACTAGTCTCACAATCGGAAGTACAAACCAATGAACTCTTAGAGGCGTTGAATAATTCAAATTTCAAACTGAAATAAATATTTTTTCTGGTATTATTATTTGAGCCCTATGCATTTTTTACCAAAATTCTTAAGAAAAAATTATTTTTGCCCAAATTCATAAGAAACATGCACCGCATAACTAAAGGGACATTTTTGCCCTTAGATGTTGATGGGTTTGCATTGTTTTTACCAAAAAGTCTTACACTTTTTTACACATGGTACAATTGTGTAAGGCATGTGTAAGAATGGTTGGTGAATTATTACAATAATGACTTAAATGATTGTA
>JAYJMF010000085.1:217104-259441 GCA_036873715.1 Salvia sclarea
AGGGGAAGCGCTTCGTGCTCAACAGGAACCGCAGGCAGAGCAACCGTAGTCTCCGACGGGGCCGCCGCCACTGTACACTCGGTGTCAGGGGAGGGGTCGCCGGTCGCTCGGCGTCGGTGGTAGGGCACGTCGCTGGCCGCTTGGCGTCGGCGCAAAGGCCCGCCGCTCGCTCGGCGTTGGGGGCCGCTAGTCGCTATGTGTCAGCCGACGCCGCTCGCCGGGCCACTGGTCGCTCGACACCGCTTGCTTTGCCGCCAACGGGATACTCTCCCCACTCATAGTGTGGGTGACGGAAAATATATTGCAGGAGGAGAGACAAAAATTTCAGAAAACTAGAGAGAGAAAGAGAGAAAGAGAAAAAGGATGTGGGGGTGGGGGTGAGGTTGGGGTAGGTTTTGAATTTTGTTTTTTATTTCATTAAGGGTAACTTTGTCTTTTCAACACAAAATGAGTATATTTGTCTCATTCTTATGAAAGTGAGTATATTGGGGATACTTTTATCCAAAATGAGTATATTTGGGGTTTTCCTCATTTTAAATTCTAGTATTTAGGACACGAGAAAAAATTAGTTCACGCGTCTAATAAAGTATTTTCTTTTTCCTATTATCAAAATCATACATATATAATTTCTCAATTTATATAAAACTATTATGCTAGATTAAGTGTAACAATTATTCATCCAATGCAACGTTCTCACTATAATTAAGCTTTTTAATATAAAAAAAAGTTCTTAAAAATACTCTTAAAATGAGAATGTGGAAACAATTGCATTCAGTGTATCTGCACTATGATTTTCTAAAGTATATTCATGTTATCATAATAATTTCACCATTTGCATATACTTTATGCACCAAGTGCAGTATTCTCGCTATAAAAAAAATCATTATAACCAACCCGATTGGATATATAACCAAATCTAAATCCAATAAAAGTAAATTGAGATCTTAAAATAGTTAATACCAAAAATGTGTAAAACCTATTATTATTATTATTATACCCCAATGCAGAAGAAACTTCAATCTCTTCTTGAGTGAACAAGCTTTTACATCTGCAATTCAATACAGCAAAACTTATGTTTAAACTAAGCTACAAAGATATAAAAGCCTGCCTGCCAATCAACAACACTTCTCAAAATCCCAGAAAAGCTATAAGAGGTGAGGAATATAAATCACCCTTTGGCTAAGAGCAAAAAGAAAGCTTCAAAAACCTCTAATCTCATCTGCAAATCGTCATCCTTTTACTCACACGTCGGGCTCTCGTACTGCAACGGGCAAGTTCAGCTCCGGTTCAACTTCACTGAGAGGCGAGAAGAAGGCGGCGACCATGTCGTCACTCACCTCCTCCAGCTTAGACGGTCCCCACTGCAATTTTCGTTTTACATAATTAGTTTGAGTGATAGAGTTAGATTGACAGTATATATTATTTTGCATATTTGGAAGGTGACATGATCGAACGAGCTCCAAATTGTTCGACCCTTTACATTGAACACATTACACGTACCTTCGGGGCGAAGTCCTTGTCAATCAATCTTGCGCGCACACCCTGCAAAAAAGAGAAAAATCGCAGTATATAAACTAGTGTCCAGCGTTGAACCAAAATTCATTCAAATCGCGCACCAATTCAAGCCATACCTCGCTGAAATCGTTTGAGACCTCTTTGGATATGAATTTGAGGGATGCCCGGTACTCCCTGGCAAGGCACTGGTCAAGAGTTTCAAATCTACCTTCTCGGATCTTCGGATTAAGCAGGGACGGGAAAGGTTAGATTCTGGAGCATGTAAGCAACTCAAATAGACTCTCTAGCGGTAGAAATTCCAAGACTTACTGATTGGAGAGCGACTTTCGAGCTCAACGGGGGGGCCTCTTTGATTTTTTTAAGCATGTCGATACACCATTTATTGCCAGATTCTGCTGCCTTGTTTTCCTGCAATGGAAAATATGTAGCCTTAAAGATTTCATGTTTCCAACAATAAGCACGTTGACAAAGGAAAAAGACAGAAGAGGCACGTGTTTGTGTTTCTGAAATAAAATGTGAAGTTTGTAAGATTCTCTACAATCGTGGCAGCTTGGATTTCATTCGATGTTGAGAGATTATTCATATCTGTTTGATGTTTCATACCGTGTTTTCACTACCACAAATAAGACCGGAAAGAAATCCACACCACAACTTCCCTACATATGAATAGGCAACTTACCAGAGCTCCAACGATTTCCTCCACTGTATCGTGGCAGAATATTGAGTCAATCATTTCAATCCTGAATCACAAAAATGAAGTTCGGAGCTAAATCGACTGGATTTGAACAAAATTGCTGATAGTTAACCATCTGCTGATAGAATAAAATAACATTGAGGCACGGTGGCACACTCACGGTACATCTGCCTTGGCAAAATCCTAATTGTTATTAATAAAACCTAATTGGGGATTGATGGACCCTAATTGGATTTAACAAGGGTGGATGCACCTTACATCTTGATGTACACAAGTTTTTGCCAAAAAACCGAACTGGCAGAAATTAGACGTAAGAAGTTAAAAGGTGTGGCATGAATGCAAATTATTTACTTGTGAAGCACACTCCTCTCGTCTGGGTAGACTAAAGTGCCGTATTGAGCAAGAGAAGATTCAATGACAGAAGGGGCATCGGTTATTAATTTGCCAAGACGTTCTTCAATCCAAGGAAGCTTCTGTAAAGGGGGAGTGGAATTACTGAATCAGAGAAGTTGCCTATAAAGTAAAATCAAGCAAAGAAACAAGCTTTAGTCTGGATATGGACGACTAACTTCCTTCAGTGAATAGTGAGTAGCAAGACCACAGGCCATCATTTCAGCACCATTTAACTTTTCTCCGGTAAGAGCTAAATATTCTCCTGCGTAGATAAAGTCATTGTTTATCCGTTATTATCTAAACCTCCACCATAAGATTCTTGAAGGGATCATTGAGTTCAAGACTTAACCAAAAATAAAAGATGTCACAGAATTAAGATACCAGCTAGACATAATCCTTCAATTCTTACTTTCTAAGAATCACTCGATGAATTAAAGTGAATCATTTGGCCATAGTTTTTCCACAACCAGCACAGCATATCACAAATTTAATTCCACCAAACTCCCCATATAATTTTTTTGGAACTGATTATCTAAGAACGATTCTATGTCATGCTCCAGGAGGAGGAAACGATAAGTTTACGTACCTTGAAAGGTAAAAAGGTTTTTATGGGTAATTTGTAGGGAACAAGATTTATCAACTTCTCATGAAAAATTTATCATCAACTTTGATAGTAATCAACTTTAAGATTCATGAAATACAGCCAAACCTTGAACTATTCGTTTCTCATCATACCTAGATAGCCCGGGAGACGAGAAAGATAATATGAAGCCCCTGTATCAGGATGAAAACCAATTTGAACCTCCGGACTCGAGAAGACCTGCAATTCATCAAAATTCCAATTATAAAGTGATGCTCTAGTTCATCATGCCTAGCACAATGTTTGGGAATGCCAGCTACGTCTCGCCTACATCTGCACTAAATTACTCATTTAACTAGGTGTAGTTTATGGAAGAAATCTTTTCTAACAATCAAATACAATCCAAAAAAACATTAGCCTAATCAATAAAGCATCATATTACTGACTAAGTATATGACATTCCAACTCATAAAGGGCTCAAGTCTTAACAATGGAATCTTATTTGTATGATGTATCTCAAACATGAACATGAAAGGAAAAAAAAAGTGGCTATGTTAATAAGGTTGGATGCAGCATCATATTGTAATTTACCATCAAATCAATGGATCATATTAAAATCCACAGAAAAGTTACAGAAATTTTAAGGCGGAAAATATGTATTTCAGCTTACATTCTTAACGGTATAGATCATCAAAACTGCTAGCTTATGATGGAAAATATAGAGAAAAGAAAAAAGACTAAGAAGCATACTATAGACTCCCTAATTCAAGTTGAAAAATCATAACAATTAACTGAAGCAGAAAGCAGTTTGGTCACAAATCCATATACAAGGAGCAGTTTCATACAGTTCTATCAGTTACAACGCGGAACATCCCGGGAAGTGAAATACCTGCCCCGCCTCCCATCACAACACCATCCATTATAGCCACCTGAAACAAAAATTAATGAGATATGATTAGCTGAATTCAATTTAGCATAAAATTCAACTATAGCATTAAAATTAAAGTCTCAAAATATTAATTCTAGTAATAAAGATAAAGTACTAATGTACTATGGTTTGAATAATATTAGCAGTTCCACTTTGCCAAGGCATGGAATTTCACAAACTCTAGGAGAATACCATGCTAATTTGTTACGTGATTACAAGAAACCTTTGTCCAATCATGTGGTCCACCGTCCAAGTGGAAACATTTATTTAAATTATATGATATTTGGCTATCAAATATATTCTGAAAACATTCAAAATTGACCACTAATTAAACTTCTTAAAGGGGCATCTCTATGTGATTCATTCGAGAACCTTGGATATAACATGGCTTTCATACTTCGTAGAGAGCACTTTTATATCCATATCTTCAAATTCATACAGAGCAACAGGGAATTACCAATGTGGTTTCATAGTTGAGGAACAGTAAACCATCTTATTATATCGATAAGATTGATAGTAGAAGCATACAGAGTATGCATGACCACTCAGTATATACTTCACACCTGTAGAGAAAAATAACTATTTCTTACTATTTTCACTTAAAAAAAAAGTAGATAGCGAACTCACGTGTGGCTTGAGATATGTTCCCAAAACGTAGACGAACTTGTACAAACTCTGAAAGAATTCTTTGCATTGCTCAGTTTTCCCTGCGAAACAAATTAATGCGTAAACATACCAGACACAAGACCTCTCTGATTCGAAAAAAACTAGTGCCATATGCAAATCCAAAACGGATTACAACCCTAATCGATCCGCTCAGAAAGTTCAAGATCCCCTAACCAAACACAAAAACAGCAATCTGCACAAGGACCAACCTTCATCAAGCAGCCGATACAAATCAACCACATCCGTGCCAGAGCAGAATGCTCTGTCACCATTCGCCTTCAAGAAAAAGAGAAACATTTCAGACACAGGAGGCGGGCCATGGTACAATGGAGGTAGAATAGTAAGCAATCAGTTACCTTCATTAGGACAAATCCTATGCTCGAGTTTTCCTCCCAAGAGTCATATAGTTTGTTTAACCGAGCAGCCTACCATTAAAACAAACTACTGCAATCAATACAAATTAATCAACATTTCAACAAAAATTCCCAAGTGCTGCAAATCAAAATCACACAATCTCTCGAACAAGCTATAGCTATCAACAACTCAATAACACTAAATCAAAAAATGCAGAAAGTAAAGCATGAAATTAACCATATGAGCAGTGAGGGCATTGAGTGCAGGGGGCCTATTCAAAACGGCAGCCCTCGAATTCGCCCTTCCTTCCACTAATACCTGCCATTCGAAATCAAACAAAAAAGGGCTCCTTCAAAACTCACTTTTCCAATAAGCAATACCTAAATTTCTACAAATTCTCAGCATATACCAACATATAAACGATTTTTCTTGATTATCTAAGTAAAATCTCGACACACAAATATAAAAAACTCGAGAAAATAGGAACTACAAACGCATAAAATAACTTGAAAAAAAAAATATCAATGTTGAGAAAATGGCCTCGTCTTGTTGGAGATAATCGTGCTGGGTGTAATTAGGGAGCGCGGAGAAGCTTCTTGTTTGCCGAGAAAAAGCGCCATTTCTGTGTAAACAACGGCTCAGAATTTTCAGTTTCTGCATTTTTCCGAAGAGGAATAAATCTCGGTTGTGTTTTCTGAGCTTCTTTTGCGGCTAATTGGTTTTGAAAATGGGGTTTTGGAGAAGGAAAGAGAGCTCTCACTCGCAGCAGAGTTTCTAACAGTGTTGACTATTTACACTTCCACCCCAGAATTTCTTATTATTATATTTTTGGCACGCTGGGCTTTTGCCCTTTCCTTATTGTTTTGATTTATTCTACTTTATTTTATTTTTCTGTTATGTCTCTAGACTTCGTATTTAAATATACGCAACTTCTTGTGCGAACGTCCGCACAAAGAGGACCATGCATAATTTAATTTTTTATATTTGCACTTTTTTATATGCATATTTTTGTTCCATTATATACATGATCGTTTTACAATATACATAATTTTCTTCAACATTGTGACGACTAATGTACAAGAGACCAATTCTTTAATATAATACTCACATTTCTTAAGCAAAGCCTTCATGCACATTGTATTTATATGCGGTAATAGCAACATATGCATAAAATTCCAAATAAATATTGTTTGAATTTCAACTATCTTTCAGTATTTTCGACGAGTCGGTGACATATACAAATACAAATAAAAGATTAGTTTAGTGGTATCAGCATATCCCGGCTCCCTCTCGATTCGCCATTAAATATTAGTACGTGAAATAGCTTGCTCAATTATTATTGATAGCTTGTAACTTAAATGAAATGCATAAATTATGTTATACAGGCATCACTCGACAATCAACATACCATATCTAACGACGCAAAATGAAATTCGAACTTGAGATCTCAACCCGAAACATCTAACACAATATTACTAGCTAAATCAGGAGCAAGAGAAATGAAATTTGAATGGAATGGCAAGAAAAAACAAATGAATGATGTTTATAAAGAAATAAAATAAATAAATGAAAATGGGAAATAGTTTTGAAAGTAGGTAGACCACCTGCATCACATTTCATTCTTACCTTCGATTATAACATAGTAGAATGAGGTGGTGGGGTTACATCAATTTCCAAAATTATTAAATCCCTAGTTTATATATTTATTTTCCTTGTGTAGACATAAAAGGAAACAAAAGATGTATTATTCAAATTCAATTCAATGTGTAATAACTAACCTATGCTGCAATAAATTACACCAAATGAATCTCATTATTCTATAAATATATATGCATAAATTTTGTAATAACTAATGTGAATCTATAAAATCGTAACGGGATTTCTCGGCCAAATGTGAAATAAAAATTACCATATAATCAATTGAGATTTCGAGATTATATTATATGCTAAATATGAATTAGATTCACAAAATCCAAAAAATGCAGCTTTATTTAATTTTTAAGGAAGTGATAGTGCAACTACCCACTGCAACCGACAATCTTCAAATTCAGATAAATAAACACCTCTTTTTCTCTCTGGAGATCTGAAATCCACCGCGATTGCTTCGATTTCACAATGGGAGGAGCTCTCAATTCAATCCGAGCAGCTCTAATCACCGCAGTAATCTGGATTCTCCTCTTCTCCGACGATGCCTTCAGCTTCTATTTACCTGGTGTTGCTCCTGAAGACTTCGAGAAGGTCTTCCTAAATTTTTGATTTTTTTTCGAGGGCTTTTGTTGTTTTTGTGTTTTCTGTGATTTGGTTATTGGATCATTTGTAAATATGCTGGTTTCTTGATGTTTCCATGTGAAGAATTGATGGCTGATTGTGTTTCTTGATCTGCATTCGTTTAAAAAGATCTGAGAGTTTGATCATTTTGTCCGTTTCTTTGGTTTGATCTAGTTTTTGGGTTGGTAATCTGAAATGGGTGTATCCTGAATGGCTAAATCCAGTTTTTGATGTGGGAATTTGATTGCATGGAGGTGTAGTGAGATCTGATACAGGTTGATTGATGCCTATTTTGCATTGTGTAGCAATTGTTTTAGGCATTTTGTTTTTGAGATACGACAGAGGAATTAAACTGATAGCTCGTGTGATTGTTTTTTAGCGTAAAGATCGAAATTCGTAAAGGGGTAGAGTTTACATCAAGGGAAGCAATTTGCAAAAGCGATTTAGTGGTTGGATTGTCCACATCAAAACAAAAATCAGAAAAACGAGCAATATTAGCGATTTCATGAGCTAGTCGGTTTTGATAGGTTATGTGATTGAGAGTATGTTGCTGTAGAAGGCAATGTGGAGGGGAATTAAAAGGAGTTTTATAGGATAAAGTGTTGGTTTCCTATACTAAGAATGTAGTTTAGGGCATTAGAGGAGGATTTAGAAACGTGTAGGCGTGAACTACTCGTATTTTATTCGGTTCATGCACCGTTGGGACATGTATGGTAGGGAAGCTATTGACCAGCTATATAGTCGTGAAATTAGGGGCTGCTGAACTTTCACGAGGCAATGGAGAGATGATATTAGAAAATACAGTTTCGTGATTTACCTTTCGTTTACTGAGAAATTTACTACTCTTTGGTTTTCCTTTTCGTTTATTTGAAATCCGTTTGATATCAAGGAAGGTAAGAGTTAGATGGCACTATTAGAAAAGTGAATATCCTGTACAAAAATATATTGCTTTTTGATGAATAGTGAGGATCGAGTATGAGAAAAGAGGTTGATATTCGGAGAAATAATTTCAGGGATATTGTGTTCATGTTTGAAAAGCTAAGCTCCACTCTAGTAGCATTTTGTCTGTTACAGTTAGGTCTTGGATTTTATTTATTTATGCACTTAGCTCGATCAAATTTCCACGCATCCGATTTTCCTTGTATAATATAGGCTAACAAATGTATGTGCTTAAATAGAATTTAGATTTTCAGCTTGTATACTGTTATATAAACACCGTATTCCAGAAAATGATCTTCATTTTCTTTCTCAAAACGTATAATTAATCTTGGGTTTGGATGTCTCACATTTATGCTCACTCTCTTTTAATTGCTTGCAGGGAGACCCGTTGAGCGTGAAAGTGAACAAATTGACATCTATAAAGACTCAGCTTCCTTATTCATACTATTCTATCCCTTACTGCCGCCCACATACTATAATCGACAGCAGAGAAAATCTCGGAGAAGTACTCCGTGGAGATCGCATCGAGAACTCCCCTTATGTGGTTGGTGTAATTATTTTCACGACGTATTGCCTATTTCCCCTTCTCTCAGTTCCTAACTCTTCTCTCGTTGCATGATCTCGTTACAGTTTAGGATGAGGGAGCCACAGCTGTGCAACGTTCTTTGTCGAGTTGTACTCGATCCCAAGTCTGCAAAGGCATTCAAGGAAAAAATCGAAGACGAATACCGTGTCAACATGTATGTACATGTATTGATTGCAAAATTTCTCTTAACATCGTCTCTTCATCTCTTGCTTAATAATTCTAACGTGACGTGATGCAGGATTTTGGATAACCTTCCTCTGGTCGTGCCGATTCCAAGATTGGAACAAGAAGGTCCTCCGATCTACCAATTAGGTTTCCACGCTGGGCTGAAAGGGCAATACGCTGGCGTAAGTTAACTCGTCGTTCATCAGCAATTTCTGCACAAGATTTCTTCTTCTAAAACTCGTCTGTTTTCTTATGCAGAGCAAGGAAGAGAAGTATTTTCTACACAACCACTTGAACTTTGTCGTCAAGTATCACAAGGATCCACAAACGTATACATCGAGGATCGTAGGCTTCGAAGTCACGCCGTTTAGGTAAGTTCTTGAGAATACTGCCTGTTTTCCTTTGTTATTGAGTCTCGTTCTCTCCTTTTGAAATGCTGCGCCTCGTTCTTTAGCGTCAAGCATGAATACGAAGGAAAATGGGCGGAAAACACACGGCTAACGACGTGTGACCCACACGCCCAGCGTATCGTTACCTCTTCAAGCTCGCCACAAGAGGTCGAAGACAAGCAAGAAGTGATATTCACCTACGATGTCACATTTCAGGTAAGTCTCGATTTGACACTTACAGGCGAAAATTTGTGTACATCCGGATGCATGGTACAACCACCCCAGTTAGGGTTTATTAATCACAATTTACGTTGGTCGTATCTCAGGAGAGCGATGTGAAATGGGCGTCGAGATGGGACACGTATCTTCTAATGGCTGACGATCAAATCCACTGGTTCTCCATCGTGAACTCGCTGATGATCGTCCTGTTCCTCTCGGGCATGGTCGCGATGATAATGCTGCGAACGCTTTATCGAGACATCTCCCGGTACAACGAGCTCGAGACCCACGAGGAGGCCCAGGAGGAGACCGGGTGGAAACTGGTCCACGCGGACGTTTTCCGCCCGCCGAGCAACTCGGACCTCCTCTGCGTCTACGTTGGCACCGGCGTGCAGTTCCTCGGGATGGTTGTCGTCACGATGATCTTCGCGGTCCTCGGATTCCTCTCCCCATCGAACCGGGGCGGCCTCATGACGGCGATGCTCCTGCTTTGGGCCTTCATGGGGATCTTCGCGGGCTACTCCGCCGCCCGACTCTACAAGATGTTCAAGGGCACCGAGTGGAAGCGGATCGCCGTCAACACGGCGGTGCTCTTCCCGGCGACGGTCTTCGTCGTGTTCTTCGTCCTCAACGCGCTCATCTGGGGCCAGAAGTCGTCGGGGGCGGTCCCGTTCGGGACGATGTTCGCGCTCGTGTTTTTATGGTTCGGGATTTCCGTCCCGCTCGTCGTCCTCGGGAGCTACGTGGGGTTCAAGAAGCCGGCGATCGAGGACCCGGTGAAGACGAACAAGATCCCGAGGCAGATCCCGGAGCAGGCGTGGTACATGAACCCGATCTTCTCGATCATGATCGGGGGGATCCTCCCGTTCGGGGCTGTGTTCATCGAGCTATTCTTCATCCTGACCTCGATCTGGCTGAACCAGTTCTACTACATCTTCGGCTTCCTCTTCATCGTATTAGCCATCCTCCTCGTGACGTGCGCGGAGATAACCGTCGTGCTGTGCTACTTCCAGCTGTGCGGGGAGGACTACGGGTGGTGGTGGCGGGCGTACCTGACGTCGGGGTCGTCGGCGGGGTACCTGTTTCTCTACGCGGTGTTCTACTTCTTCACGAAGCTCGACATCACGAAGCCGGTGTCGGGGGCGCTCTACTTCGGGTACATGCTGATCGCGTCGTACGCGTTCTTCGTGCTGACTGGGGCGATCGGGTTCTACGCGTGCTTCTGGTTTACGAGGCTCATATATTCATCAGTCAAGATTGATTGATTGGTTTGATTTGATTTTGATTGTGTAGGAGAGAAGGGGAAGGGGGATTTAGGGTTTAGAGAGAGTGTTGTTGATGTGAATGATTTCATAAGGGGAGAAGAGAATGATGGATGCAACAAAATTTTGGAAGTGAATGAATGATATATCAACTACTTTTACTTCTTTCTTTCATTTGTTGATATAATGAGTTTGTAATCTCTCTTTCTCACACACACAAAGTTGAGAAGCTGTTGAACTCTCACAAACAGTTATATTACATACAAACAGAGTGGTCCTCTTTGATTTTCTCTTCTTGTTATTTGTAGGCAACAAAAGCTTCAAAATTTCAGGTGATTGAAATAGCAAAGTTTGGAATGTGAGCTATGATGTGAGGTTGGTTTTTGTTACTCATTTTATCAGGGATGAGTATTCGGATTACGATTCAATTTTTTGCCCCAACCGAACCAAATAGAAAATTCGAATATTTGGAAAAATTCCAAATAGAAAATTCGAATATTTGGAAAAATTCAATCCCATCAGAATCCAAAAATCCGAAATTCTTACCAAAATATCCAATCCGAAAAAATCAAATTTGCAACATAATTTTAAAAAAAAAAATTGAAAATCCGAAAATTGATACTACTATTATACTAATTTTATAATATATATTTTTAAGTAAATTACGTATATATTTTATTTTTAAGTAAGTTACGTACATATTTTTAAGTAAACTAAAAATTACTATAATTATTTATTTTTAAGTAAACTAAAAATTACTATAATTATTTAAAGTAAATTTATATGTTATACTCCCTCCGTCTCACTAGGCTGTGTTTCTTTTTAAGTCGTCTCATTAGACATGTCCTATTTTTCTTTTTGACTAAAAATTACACATAAAAAACACATGGGACCCATGTGGGTCATACCACTCTATTCATGTAAATCTTCCTTCCTTAGTCTTTGTGCAAAAAACAAATAGGAACAAGCATAGTGAAACGAAAGAAATCTATTTTACAATATGTAAATTTTGAATTTTAATATTTTGAATTTCAGTATTTCGGATTTAATATATAATAGTAGTGTATAATATTTCGGCGCCACCACCGCACGTTAGCGGGATCACTACACCTCACAAAGAGGCACCTAGTAAAGACAGGACGTCTATCCTTATGCTGACGGAAGAACTACTAACACAAAAATGGAAAGATACCCATACATGAGCAAAATTTAAACCTACGACCACCCGTGGAGGACTATAACCTTGAAGGTTAGTCACCATCGAAAATGTAGTTTTTCGTTTGATTGTCAACCTTTAACGACCTAAAAGCTATATACTCAAACGTTAGTCACTATCGAAAATATAGTTTTAGTTCCATTGCCAACCGTGTTAAAATTAGTACAACATAAACTATAGTTTATGCATATGGATATAATACTCTATATTTGAGAAGAAGTAAAAAAGTTAATTAAATAATATTCTCTCCATTTTACGAGAGTCATTTTTTTTGGACACAAAATTTAGGAGAATAGTAAAATATTGTAAAGTGAACTTTTTGGACACAAAATTTAGGAAAATAGTAAAATATTATAAAATGAATTTAAAGTTATGTAAGTAACAAAATGTCCATAAAAAAAATGTCAAACTCTTATGGAAGATCCCAAAAGAATATGGGTAATAAAAAATATGGGTCGTAAGAATGGGACGGATGAAGTAACTTAAAAAGGTCACATTTTGTAATTAATTGCCACCGTTATCGATATATCGATCTATATGTTACTTCCATTTTTTTCACAAAAATTCACGAGCTTTCGATCTCCTTTTCTTCCGCCCCTCGCCCGTCAAAACCCATATCACATTCAAGTTTGAAGTAGTGTTGCAAATTTGTAATTGTACTTATATCTAAAGCTTATACAATCGAATGGTGATAATAAGAACTGACTTATTATTTACTTCAATTAACAAACTTTCGAAACGTGCTTCATTAATTATACAATCATTCAAATAGTTAAATCACAATCTATTCTATCACAAATGGTAAACATCTCAAGTATATATATATATATAAAAAGTAAAACACCAATATTAACATATCCAAACCGGAAAAACTATTAGTACATAAAAAAACTCGAAATCGATTGACATCGGACATTAACCACTCCGGCCAATGCTGGCTCCGTTACGGCGCGTGACGTCGTCGGACTTGTTCCGGTTGTACATATACCAAAGCCCGCCCACGACGGCGACGCCGGCGGCCGCCATGGCGTAGGGGTTGTACGGCAAGTTCCGCCGCGGGTTCACTCCTCCGGCGCCGGTGGCGGCGCCGGCGGCGGCCCTGTCGTTGAAGCCTGCCATTTTATCGAGAACAATATTGTGAGATTTAATTGCAGAGTGTGGAAAAAGGAATTAATTTGAGAGTGTTTTAGATGAATGAATGAATGAATAAAATGAAAAATTTATATATATACATGTATTCGACGGTGGGGTTTTGCTAGTTGTCTCATGCATCGACTCACACGTGTCGACTTTCTTACACGTGTTGATGTCCCACGATTTGGTAGATGCCAAAATTACACAATTAATTAGCTAATATAAGCACTGCAGTGGGATTTTTCAGATAAGATTTGGTGCGACTCTTAATTCATGCAATGGTTTTCTTATAAAGAAATTCCTCTTTTAAGCCTATTTTTTAATAAAATGTCCACATACCAAAATTAAAAAATAGAATGACAAGTCATCTTGCTAAATTCTTAGATGAATTATAATGAATTAAATTGAAACTTTTTCTATCCTAAGAATCTGACAAAATGATTCATTATCGGTCTAGCACGAGAAATTTTGTAAAAAATGCTGTAAAATGAGTTTTTATTGGATTAATGTAAGATGTGGATATTTTTTGAAGTTGAGGTACATTTTATGAAAATTGTTTAAAGATGGTTTTCTTTATTTAGAAAAACATAATTTGGTTGAAATATACTAGAAGTTTCGAAAATAAGACATGACACATGATTAATTATTTTTACTAGTGTAACTTTAAAATAAAAAAATATAAGTTGGGAGCACATAATAAACTGATTTCCACAATTAGTGTCCAAACCATGCATGTCCCATTTCATCTTCTAAAATATTAGAATAACAACTATACAGTTATGAATTGAAATCTCATTTTCTATCACCCCAAAACCTTTAAATACAAGATGATGACATGATTTAGAAACACCATAAATAATTTTAAAATAAACCATTAGATAGGTCAAAGTGATATTCACCCTAAACACTGACAATAAAAAAAATAAAGCAAAAAAGATAATTATATTGAGGTACAAGTAAAACTTAAAATTGGCTGGAAACCAAATATTACTGTCAAATCATGTTCACAAAATTGAAAAGCCATGTAAATCTATCATTCCTAATTTACTTGAGACTGTCGCCTAAGCCCTGTGGCATTCCTCCTGGCATTCCTAAGCTCTGAGCCAGATTGCTCATTCTCTCTTTCATGGCCTGCACGACGGGGACAAACGAACGTGTGACGAATACTACAAAGCATGAGATGAGAAAAGATCGACACTCGGATTATTGGACTTGTGCTTACCTCAACGCTCTTCTGGTGTGCGTCCTTGTATGCCTCCGTCACTAGAAGGGAGAGTTTCTGCACAACCGGATTTCAGTGGTCAGAGAAGGCGTGGACGAAGATATTTGAAACATATACGTCTCATGCAATTTTGTAACTAAGATTCAAAATAAAAGATTTCTAGCAATGGATGATCATTTACTCGGTTGAAATTAAAGGAAGTGATATGCAGTGAGATGAATGATATTAAAACAATAAGACAAAGACACGAACCTCGGCTCCCAACTCCATTGCAGCATCAGTTATCTCAATGCGGACAGGTTGCTGATTTCCGGAGAGTGTTGCCTAGAGAAAAAGATTCGCCAAATTATAGGAGGTATACGAATATTGAGGTCCATCACGAAATTTTGAAATTAGCATTTTCTTACCACATTACTACAACTATCATACAATCCCTACTTAAATCCATCACAGCTAGACTGAGAAGAATCTACTAACGTGAGAGTTGTATGATAGAACTGCATTTGAAATTTACCTTTATTAGCTCGTCTTGGCAATATCCATCGAATTCAGCTCTGCAAGTTTGACAGCAACCCCCAGTGAGTTATATACCGGAACTGAAATATTATGAATAACAGGAAAAGAAAATAACAGTGGATACAAGTTCAAGAGTTAGAATATACGCAGCAAGTTCTTTTTGTACTCGTACAGCCTCAACTTGGACAACCATCTGCGCCTTCTTTACTGTTTCGTACAAATTTTGCATATTTCCCATAAATCCTGCCTACATCAACCATACTTTTTATAAAGAGCACTGTCAAAATGAAATTATGAGGACAAACTAGGAAGAATGAAATATGCATACAATAGAACATAACAATAATAGTAATAATAAAAAACCACATACCGGCTTACTTCTAAAAACAAAACTAAAAGTTCCAGAAAGATAAACAAGTTAGATCCACAATGATAAGCTGTTACCAAAGAAATCCACAATATATTAAGCCAAACTTTTTAAGGTAACTGATTCTACCAGAAGCTCTCATGATAAGAGCTTTCTATAGTCATGAAATTATTCGCCACGTATGACTTCTAGAATGCTATATCTGATTTTCTTGGAAAAAGGAGCTTCCAAAGAACAATATAAGGAGTGAACAAGCAAAAGGGCCGTCCTTCGAAATTATGATAGGAGGTGAGTTTGCAAAAAGCTTGGTTACCCAATGCAGTGTGCATTGGAGTGAACAGAAAATTAACATACCTTTGAACCTTCATCACCCTTGTCGTTGTTATCCTTCTTTCCACCAAATAAACCACGCACACTAAGAGATCTTCTAGCCCTCCCAGTTTGACTTGCTGGACTCGATAAAATTGGAAAACTAACAGTATTCGAGTTTAGATGTCTCTTACCTGCAGTTGGGTAAAGCATAAAAATTGATTCGTTAATCACACGATGGATCATAGGGAGAATCTATTAAATCATTAACTGTGTCCACACTTTTACAAATTCATTATCAAATCACGATTCACTCACAAGTCACAATGACTAGCTTCATTCCATGTCTAATGGATAAAGGCAGGGACCACCAAATTCATTTTAGGAAAAGTCTCTCCCAAGTAGCTATACAATCTTTACAAATACTGCTCTCGAAGGACAAGAAATATATATCCAGCCATATTGTGCACAGGATAACATTTCTAAGGAAACAAAACCTAATACATCTACAATTGAGGGGATCGGCATTTCCATTTGAAGCTAACTATTATGACGGGGAAGAAATGAACTAGCGTAAGCAATTACAATGAGCTGTTATACAAACATCTGCACTATACTCTGTAATTAGAATACTAAGGTTGTGCCAGCATGATTATTCATTACTGAGTAAAACACATGTAAGTTTATCTAGCAATACGACTTTCAAAGGCCTCTCCTCCTTCAACCCAAGTCTATAATGCAAGACACTGCTAGTTTATTTCCAGCTCCTTATCATATATACCACGAGTCAGGATAACTAGCAACAAGCTCTGGAAACCTTTTCCTCTGTCAATATTCGGGTAGGATTTCTCATTACATTTAACAATTCCACAGGGAGATTTCTCATCACATTTAGCTTGGGATCAAGCTGTAGCAAACATTCACGGCCTATTTGCACAATATAGATTAACCAGCCATTGAAAAAACCATTGGCCACATTTCTATGTGGTGTTACTTGCAAGGAAGTTATTTTCTGAAGCTTCTTAACACTTGACTCCACCACAGATCATTCATTAGCTATTTGATTATAATTCCATCTCAATTTTCACTCAATTACAACCAAAACAACCAGGAAATTCAGACATATATATAGACCACCAAAGCTTCTAGCTTGAACAAACTTCATAACCATAACATTCGGCTGCCCAAAATTAGTAGCTCCAACCAAAAACAGGTCCCAATTTCTCGCAGCTCCACCAAGTGAAGGAATTATATATCCTAACTGAATTAAGCATTTCAAAAACATCACTGACGAAAGCTCACAGAGCAAAATCCCCCAAAAAACAACTTTTTCTCGTTCAATCTCGCACTCAACGTAAATTCAGATACACTAACACAAAATGCAGACGCAATTAACCCGGAAAATCATCGTTAGATTACGCGCGTGCACGCACAAATCACAGAGACTGACTTACACGAAGAGAATGAAGAAGACGAGGGAAATTGAGCAGCGAGAGCTGCAGTAGGAGACATCGCCATATCTTCGAGTTATCTAAATACAATTGAATTCAAGATTTCTGGAAGAAATTGGCAGGTAGAATGATTTTTGGAGGGTTCTGATGAAGAAAAATCTCCTCGCTCGTTTCGTTTAAAGAAATTTTCCCCAATTAGATAAAATTCCCATGTGATTTCTTCAAGTTTCGGAATATTCCGAATTGACCCATTTATCTTATTTTCTTTCCATTTTAGGCCATATTCTTTTCAAAGCGTTCCCTTTTAGACTTTTAAAATTTTTAATATTGTTATGCATCCCACTTTTTTTCTTTTCTTTTTATAGAATATCCTACCCAACTCTTGAATCTTGATTGGTGTAATATATAAATTCGAAAATAGCAAAAAGTATTTTTAGGTATGAAAATCATTAAAAGCTCATTAGTTTTAAATTAGAGGTGTTGAATGGAAGGATCACACCGATCTAAAAATTGATCGAGCTGATTGTTAAAGAGGTGTATCCACGTTCGAAATTACGAATTTTTGGGGCCACAGTTCAACATCATCTGGGATCGAGGATCAACTCAAAAAAAAAATACAATTTATAAAATATGGCTCAATCCAACCAAAACTAGGAAAATTCTTGGAATAGAAAATGTAAAAAAAAACATTAATCTTTTTTAAGAAAACTAATTATCATGTTCACTAATTTGTTTAGTTGTATGAAAATTGTGGACAACAACGAGAGATGTGTCAAATAAATGACTCATAGATAGAACTATAGAAGTGCAAATATCAGATTCCGTCTCAATCTCTGTGCACTTTTATCATTATTCATTAGTGTCACAATGAATAACTTTTAAAATATGGATTTAACTTTTATTCATGTGATAACTCTATAGCTTGATGTTCTAAAATATTCAATATAACCCGAAAAAATTTCCGCGATTAGAAATATAGTCTGATAATTTAATGCATTGAATCATTTTATCTTATGTTTATGTGATAATTTTATAGTTTGATATCCTACAATATTCAATATAATCCGAAAATTATTCCACAATTAAAAATATAATCTGATTATTTAATGCGTTGAAAGACACTAATCATTTTATCTTATATGGTCATTAATCCACGTCACATCATTTTCTAAAACAATTATGTAAGTTCCCAAAATTGCAAAATCCCCAATTCTTCTTCTCCGTAAGCTTGTTGCACAAAACGAAAAAATATGACCTTTGAATTTCTACTTATTTAATTATCAAGGAAAAAATACGAAACTCCCATCGGGGATAATATAAATAATACTACTCCATTTATTAAACTTTAAGGCATTATTGAAAAATTGTACAAATATTGGATAGCAATTTCATATTTCCATACCATGAACCATCATGTTTGAGGGTTCGAGATTGCTCATAGAATTTCTCAGAATGAGATATTAATTAAATTAAAACTTCATGAAACATTTTCTTTTATAAATTTGAATACATTGAAATCAAGGCACTATATAAAAGAGCAAAAAAAGTAGCAAGAAATGTCATTTTATAAAGGGGAAATTTATTAGATAATAACCAAATTACAAACGATCATGTTCTGAGCAACACTACATCTATCGAAACATGCAGTCAAAACAACCTATACAAATTCTTCACACATTACATCTGTCAATTATGCAAGAAGAGCTCAAGACCATACCTTTCTCGGGGCCGAGTCTCCGACAAGATCGTCCGAGCATTTAGAGACGGATCCTCACACGGTGTCGTGGGTTCGGGTAGGCTACGAACGAGTTCCAGTCAAGATTCACTCTGAGGCGGCTTCGGACGATGACTCGGGCTGCTTTTCTTCGGAAGCTGAGGAAGGCTCTCCCGACTGGTCGGGTTTCTTGAATTGGATCAGTATCATTGTCATGTTGTCGCAGCCCTCGCCTCCTGCTATGGGTGCCAAGCACCGGTCTAGCACTTTTTCGCACACCAACGAGAGCTTACTCTCCTGCACGAGGAAATGTAGCGTGCAGAGTTAGAAGATCGATGTTAATATCAAGATTAGGGTCGAATTTAACACTACTTCTGCACCACTTTGCGATTTTCACATGACTTTTCGAATCTTGAAATTAAGACAAATTCGATAGTCATATCTCTAAACAACTTTCCCGTTTTGAAACCTGAAGGCCTAATACAACGGCATGAAAATTGCCAGAAAATTGAAAAGTGGTGCAACAGTTGAAATGTCGTGTGAAAATTGCTAAACGGAGTAAAAGAGGCGTTATTCGATGATTAGCCAAAATAGACCCTATGATGAAGCTACAGAAGTACTAACTTTTCTTAATTGGCCATAAAATCAAGTGGAAGTAAACGCCACTACGAAGATGGAAAGAACAATTAAAAAGGTGGTAGCAAAAGACTTACATGTCGCAGCTGTTCGTGTATAAACTCCACAAGTTGTTGGCTCGACATGCAATCCCTGAGAGGCAGAAAGCAAAGGAAACCGAATAGTCGGAAAATGATGATATAACACCCTTTCACATTGATATATCACTACTACACGACATTAACTCAACCAGAAGTGCAAGCTAGAGCTACAACGAAAATGAATGTATAGTATAGGACTCTCCATATCGTCATTACATTGCCAGTGATCGTCAACGGAGAATTGTAGTTGAAGAGAGATCGAGTTGTAAAATTGTAATAAGATTTATCATTTGACTAAAATAAATGGAGGGTGCAATATCAACTCAAGTTATGTAGATTAAATAGAAAAGAGAAGTTCAGACAGAATTACCAAATGCCATCACAGGCAAGCACAATAAACTCATCCTCGTCTGTAAGTTCAACCTGGTTTATAAAACGAACAAATCAGAAGTCTTGTGATGGATGCTAAGAAAGCATAGTTCATATATCTTCTCATGCTATTGCAGCAAATAAAATAACATCTTAAAATTTGACCATATACCCAAAAAATTTACTGCTAGATATCGACACCAAAAGCTTTTGGTTATATTTTGCTCTTGGACTTGGGAAATATTACATTAGTTCAGTTTGATAATTTCATTAATGTATTGTAGATAAAACTGAGAACTAATTGATAGTCACAAGTGGTGTTCTTTATTTGCCTTAATATTAACTTTCCGAATGTGTTATGCATCATCTAACTGAAGTTTGACTTATGTCACTTGCTTCATTCTTATCGAAGCAGAAAATGTCAGAAAAGGCTAAAGAAACAAAAGCAGTTACAACACAAAATGAAGAATCATACGGTATTAACATCTGGATCGGCAGTAACTATTTGCTTTTCTACAGGCAAAAATTTGTTCTGCTTGAATTCCACGTCACCTGCAACAAAAGTATGCTCGGTCGTAAGAAACCTTAAAAACTACCCTCTCCCGCTTCATCAATTATATATACAATACGTCGCAGCAAGAACAGCTCATGAATTTCCAAGAAAAGTTCTAGCTAATTTATTATATGCAAAATTATTTTTTTCGGAACCAGCTGTGGTGCATAAGAGTCAAAATATGACCCGACAATGAGGAAAAACAAAAAAGACGAGAAACAGCACCTATAGCTCTTGAAAGATTCAAACTGCCATTAACACGGCCCGCGTGGATAAATCCTCCAGCTTTTAAAATTCTCTCCCTCTCAGCCTCTAGTTCAGGTTTATGGTCTCTCGAAAGGTTGTATGCCTGATGAAAGAAAGTCATAATCATAAACAAAAATTACCTTATGCAGTAAATCCTAAACACCACACACGAAAACAAAACATTAGTTATATAAGATTAAGCAGATCGAGATCATAGTCACAGTACCTGACCATTCCTAGAAATAACGCAGCGCGAATCACCTGCATTTGCAACGAAGAGGTGTTTCTCCCCGATCACTGCAACACAAGCGGTACATCCGGAATTCGGTCCAGAAAAATCAGAGTGTGGTCCCTGTACCGATCAAGAATAAGCCAAAATTTTAAATTAGGAGAAATATCGGCTGCTCAATTATTCAGATCAATGTAAGCACCTCCTCGAATGTCCAATCGTCAACTTGGCTGCTTTTGTCGCCACCTCTTGGAGACCATATCAAACCCTCTATCATACCGCCAAACTTGTTTATTTTATCTCCGAGAACAGCCAACTCCCTCCAGCCTCTCTGACCACGCATCATTTCATCCATCCTGCATTAATACATGATATGAAGTTCAACATTCAGGATTAATAAACCCTGACTAGGGATTAAAAAGGCCTAATTGAGGATTAATAAACCCTAAATGGGCATCAGTAAACCTAACTGGGGTGGATGCACCATGCATCTGGATGTACACAAGTTTTAGCCTATATATACGTATCTATATGTGTGAATTCTGCTGAGGAATGTAGAAAGTAAATAGACACGTGTATGCGAGGCAGGCCATACCGTTTTACAAGCTACGACTTCTATAAGACAGGTCTAAACCAAAATGTGGAAGAACCGTCAAAGAAGTTATCAAATAGTATTACGTAACTAACCTGAGGAAAGCTTTCTGAAGTGCTGTTCCGATATCACCGGCTGAATATGCTTCATGCTTCAGCACTTGATGGTGCAAGAACTTAGCACAGAATTTGGCGACCACCTTACCTGCAAAATCAACAATAAAGTCAACTAATAATTTTGAGTTCTTATTTGTCAAGAAAATGACAGTTGGAGAGGAGATACGACAATTGTGTAAGAACTCTGTATGCGCAAGCTAAAGGTGTAATTGAATTAAGAGGTGACTCAAAGATGACAAACAAAAATGTGATGTAATAGCACTTGAACATACCTCCATGACCGTCGTAAACACCAAAGAATGACGTGGAGTTATCCAAATTCAGAAGTGCAGCATGCTAAAAGACAGAGTAACAACATCATATTTCGTGACAACTAGCTTGGTTTTTAGTAAATGTTACATCTACAAGAACAAGACATGATAGATTATCATCACGATAAAGTTCGTCTGCATTAGCTACGGAACACACAATTACATGTTCAAAACAACATACAGGAACATTCACCAGATTTACATCATGAAAACAGGCTACAATATCATTGCAAATTTGGCACAATCACCAACGATTATTTACCAAAATTGGTTAGAACTAAACAACATCTGTTAACATTCAACTTAAGAGTTATCTCATACATGTCCTCAGTGAAAAAACAGGAATCGATTACTTTCTTTTCATTAGTTCTTGTAACTTTTTTTCTTCTCTCTTTACTACAGTATTTCTTCAAGAGAAGGGCCAAAGATTCCTCCTTACACAAATCTTTCTATTGAGAACTTTTCTGGTAGATTATAATATGAGAGATCTATAGATGGTCATGGTTCATTGGGAAACATCGAAGTATTTCTAAATAAACTCAACTTATGAGCCCACTTTAAGTTCACTGCACGCATGTCAGGCTTAGCACTGTGAGCACTAGATGCATTGTCGAGGCAAATTGTTCCTTAGTCGGACCTAAGTAATACTATATCAACAATTTAGAAAGTTCTCTCTTTGTAGCATGTATGTGAACCCCACAATTCATTTTGCTATCATACTTTCTAATCAACAGGAATATCGTCAATAAAATTTGCAGCCTAACTAACAGGATTCTGCATCAACAAAACTCATATTTCTGCAAAAAGACATGCCTGCATATATGATAACCACACAGTTCTCTTGCTTAAAAGAAACATACTTTTACAATTCATTACAATTGGTACAGAGTTTATAGTTGACCGATAACTTACAGCATCTTCCATATTAGCACGCCATCCCTGCATGGAGGACAGCCCAAACTTAAGTCTATCATTTTCACCGTCTTCGGAGAATTTCTCCGTTTTAGGAGTACTGAGGTATATTCCCATCTCAAACTGTCATGAAAATGCACCCAATTTCAGCAAAAATCATGTAAACACCAACAACTTCAATATATTTCACAACATGGTAAATATTATCTGAACGAATGCAAAGAGCAGAAACTGCAACGAGGTAATGTAACCAGCTTCTCAAATTTCTGAAACTAAAACAATTCAGATATAGAATCCAACTTTTGCCTTTTGGTACTAATAGCCACCAGAACACGGGATTAGCCTTTTAATACATAATATCCAGTCAGAACAACACACACACACACACATGATGTGTGTAATTCACAAATCACAATACGTAGGATTGAACATTTAAAAGATTACATAATCAAACAAGCTGAAAATTGTTCCATCCATCAAAATTTTGTGGTAAATAAGCACACAGTATCACTTCCACTCCCATATCACAAATTTTCCAAGAGAACTTCACATAAGTTACAATATCAACATAAAAATACATCAAAATTGGGGCAAGCCCAGCTAAATGAAACAGCTAATATCCATATAAATCAGATTAACACCTCTCCACCTCAATAAATCAACATATAATACCTCTGAAAATGAAAGGGCAAAAAAAAAAGAATCTCAACCAAACTAGCTAAAAATCAAGAAGAAACTATCTGGGAATGCTGGGAACTCTCCAAAAGGTTTCAGCACAAACATACTCACAAGCCCAGCTGAGGAACCGAACGAATTTACGAATCTTGATAAGGAAATAAGGCGCGATTGGCCTCAAATCTTGATGGTGACGAAATCAAGAAAATAAAAATAACAAAGAAAGAAAGCAACCCTTTCCAGATTTCGAAAGAGGGATGAGAAAAAAGTGTGGAATCGGGAGTGATGAGAGAGAGAATCGAGATCAAGAAAGGGAATGAATGAGTGTTGGAACAAAAAGGTTTGGACTTTGTGTTGACTGTAAAAAAGAATGTAAATTCTGTGTGCCGTCTGAGTAGGAGTTGATGGGCCAACACCACACCCACTTCTTCTTTTTCATTTTGTTTTCCACTTTCAATATTTCTTTCTTTTTCTAGATAAAACACCAGATATTTCTCCCACAGCTCCCACTGCTGCTTGAATTTTTCTTCCCAAAATCAAATCTTTTTAGGTTATTGGTGAAATTCAATGTGGAAATGTTACAAAATTAGGGAAATTTGATTAAATTATCTTGTTTTCGTTAGCAAAGTCCATGGCATTAACCTTCTGTAATCACCCCAAATTATGGCAATTGGCTTAGGTTAATTTCGTAGCCGTCAAAAATTGATGTCGTATAATAAAAGCCCCTTTTAGTAGCTTTGTTTTTGGCAATGGAGTGTATTTAAATATTGTTGTCTAGAGATAAGCATGCAGTTGGCCTAAATTATAATTCATGACTAGACAAATTTATCCCTTAATTAATTGAAAAAAGGTGGTGTTATTGAATTTGCAAACTACTCTCCTAATCATGTCGTGATTTGTTTTTTAAATTATTATATTAGTATTTCCATATGAGTAAATGTATTTTCACGTTGGGAAAAAACATAGCCGACATAAACAACTCTATTTAATTTAACTACTATTATACAATTGTAGGGATGTTGTGAAACAAACAAATCTAGTATGAATGTTTTGACCGCATACTTTCATCAAAATATTGTATTTTTTAAATAATTAACTACGTCCAAGGAATTAAATTAATATTGGCAAAGTGCTAGTGCAACTTTTTTATTTTTGAGCTTTTGCACTTTATACGTGACCACAACCTTAAATAGTCGCAAAAATATTTCTCCTCTCAAAAGCCAATAATAATAATGTGAGTTATCGAAATTCCATACTTTTTTTTTTTTTTTTTGATAAATAAATGCAGAAATTTTAAAGGCCGCGTCACGAAGGACTCGAACCCGGGACCTTTGGCCCCAGGCATTAACCTCCTACCACTAGGCCAACACACACACACATCGAAATTCCATACTTAATTCTTCAAAGTGTGATTTCACCATTCTATGCATTTTGCAAGATGATCTACTTAATTATAAGAACCGATTTGGAATTCCGAGACCATAAAAATACAAAAACATGAGGTTAAAAGACAAATATTGTATTTGTATGGTAAAATAGTTAATGCTTGATGCTAAGTTCTCATTTCGAAGTCACCACTATGCGATCATAAAATTTCTTATTAATCAGAAAATAAAATAAAATTTGAAATGTACTTTTAGCATGTTAGGTGATCTAAAATAATAGAAATGTTTCATCAGTCTCATTTGTATAGGTACATAATCTATTTTGGATTCTCCCAGTTATATTGACACATTCTTAAAATGGTTTATTGTGCCTAAATACACGAACTTTGCTTAAATTCGGCTTTTGCATATGTATTACTTTTAAAATCAGCTTGTAAAAACACAACCTTTAGTATCATTCTGATTTTTAACACGAGTCTATTTTCCGGTGAAGTTGAAGCTGAGTTTGAAGACGAAATTGACAATATGAACGCCGAAATGTACAAAATAACGTCGTTTTGTTCAAAAACAAACATAAAATCGGCTTTCTATTACACCTGAAACTATGCCGGTGTTAAAAATTAGAACGACATCAAAAATTGTGTATTTACAGACTGCACGACCCGAATTTGGATAAAGTTCGTGTATTTAGACGTAATAACCCCATCTTAAAATAACAATAGATTTAACACATAAATAAGAACTAGTGTTACTTTTCTACAGTAAACATTTTTTTAATTTGTATACCTAATAAAAGAAGGTTACTATTTTATTTTATTTTATTTTATTTTATAATAATACTAGTATTTGCAGAGAGTGTGCTGATTAAAGGAACACGTGGCAGTTGCAATCCCATTCCAAAAATAAACAAAGAAACACGACACGAGGCATTCATTCATTCCCCTCTAAAAATATCAAATCCACACACAAATTCTTCATTTTTTCAGTAACTTCCCATCCAACTGCATCGAGATTCACACACACTGAGCGTGTTCCTCCCTCGCCGAATGGCTGCCATCTCCTTCTCTTCGGTTTTCTCAGCCCCGCTGCAGAGTTTAGCTCTCACCAAACTCAACCTCAGCTCCAATTCCGTGCTTGCCTTTCTCGATTCTTCGAATCGGTCGAGCCTCGGTTCTTCGAAATCGACGTTTTTCCGAGATGGGTTCCCCGGTTTATCCCCAATTCTGTCTGGGTTTTCTGTAAAGTCTCGATCTTTTGCCTCTGTTTACGCCAGAGCTGCTACGGGAAAGACCATTCATGATTTCAGTGTCAAGGTAATATATTAGTTACATCTCAATCACACACACTCTTACATTGTTTATCTATTGCTTGTGTTTTTATTGGCATTCCTTTGTTTGATTATTGCAATTTTTGTTTTGAGTTTATTGGTGTTGAATTATGAAAGAAATCGTTGATATGCGAGAGTAAAGTGTAAAATTGGAGTGTTGAAATGAAATTTAAATATGCAATTTATGTTTGCGAGCGTAGTGTTTCTTGCTAATGAAGTGCTTAGAAGTAGTTTTGATTAGTTGAATTCTTGTTGGTTCGGCGTATTTTAAGGAGCTTATAAGCTCCAAGAATTTATAAGTTGTGATTGCTCAAGAGCTTATAAGCATCAAAGTCTTCGGATACTTGAGCTTTAAGATAGAAAGAAAAATGGTTATTTATAGAGAAAATAATAGATTGTGATAGAAAATTGAAGAGATGTGGAATTAGAATTGGTTGTTGATTAAAATAAATTATGGTTGAGGAACTTATTATTTACTGTATCTTATTTTCTCAGTTGATAAGTTGTTTTAAGGAGCTTATTTTGCCAAACATTTTGCAAGAGCTTATATGCCCTTGAACAACTTATATGCGATTTTAAGGAGGTTGTAAGATCAGCCAAATATCCTCTTAATCGAAGCTTATTGAGTTTTTATTCAACTCAATGGTTGTAGTTGAATCTGTTCCCTACCTTTTGCATTGAAGTATGAAATATGATTCAAATTATAGTTATCTAAACTTTAGTGATCTTCATGGTGTCACGATGTTTAGTTTCTTTCAGCCTTCCACTTCCTTGTCTAGGCAATTGGAGTTTTAGCACGAGTTGTTCGTACTCTTCTGCAGTTGAAAATATTAGTTAATAGTATCGGAACTTAGGACCTCATGGCACTTGAAAATCGAACGTAATTGTAAACATCTGCATTCATTTTATACTGTTGCATAGTAAATCTCATTTGGACTCTACATATTAGGTAACAAATACGCAACATTTTTAGTCTTGTATTGCAATTTTCTGGTGATTGAAAGCATCTGCTCATTTGCGTTTGGTGAACCTTATGTCTACAATATGTCGTTCCTTTTAGAGATAATAGGGCTAAAAGTAATCCTAAATTGCTCTCACTGGAAACAGGATATAGATGGGAAGGACGTTGCACTTAGCAAATTCAAAGGAAGAGTTCTCTTGATAGTAAACGTTGCTTCAAGATGGTATGATAATATGTTCTCTTTCTAACCAAGTTTTGTGATTATCGAATATGCTTGTGAATCTGACTTCTATCTCTAAGTTGCAACGTTAAGTCGAGTGCATGCCAATTGATGTAGTTAATTGTTTTTGGATTCAGTGGTTTGACATCATCAAATTACACCGAGCTCTCTCACATATACGAAAAGTACAAACCTCAAGGTGAGATCTTCATTGATCATGCTAACATTTCAAATAAACCAAACCTTTTTTTCTGGTTGTATTATATTATGTGAGGTCAATTTGCCGATATGTGATGCAGGACTCGAGATTTTGGCATTCCCTTGTAATCAGTTCGGCGGCCAAGAGCCAGGATCAAATGAAGACATCAAGAATTTTGCTTGTACACGATTTAAAGCAGAGTTCCCAATCTTCGATAAGGTAGGTTTCCCCTCTTGGTTGCTGTTTCGGTAGAATATTGTGTATCGATTGCTAAAGTTTAACTTGTGCAGGTTGATGTTAATGGACCGAACACAGCTCCAGTTTATCAATATTTGAAGTCGAATGCTGGGGGATTTCTAGGTGATTTGATTAAATGGAATTTCGAGAAGTTCTTGGTGGACAAAAATGGTAAAGTAGTCGAAAGATATCCACCAACGACATCCCCGCTCCAAATAGAGGTAAAGTTTCTGCTCCAATTCTTCCTAGATAAACAAATATCATATATGTGTATATATATATTACTCAAGAATGTTATTCATGGTCTTGTATGTGCATTCTAATTTTCTTGACATCTATTTAAAGGTTTAATATTTGGCTCGAAAACGCCCGTAATGTTTTTAGGCCAACATACTACATATGTAATATGCCAATTTGGTAGACCGTTATCCTTTTGTTTCTAGAGGCACACTCCCTAATTAAATCCTAATTAGGAATTAATAAACCATAATTGGGGATTTGTGAACCCTAGCCGAGATGGATGCACCGTATATCCGGATGTAAAATCAAATGCATATGCTTTTAGCTCTTTTGCTTTTGTTCGTATGAAAACGAAAGGACCACATCAACTCCCGACATATGCTTCTTTTCTTTGGTTTCGTTTTTCCATTAAGATAAACAAGAAAAGTGATATATTCTCTCTTCAATCTGTATCAAGTTGTAGTAACCTTGTTATATAACATAAACTTATCTTTTACTTATTTCTCCAAATCAATCCAATTCTGTTGTATTGAAATTTGAAATGTGATCCATCTTTGCCTGTTTCTTCTACAGAAGGACATCCAGAAGCTTCTCGCAGCAGCATGAGTTCCGGATATGTATAGCTTGCTATAGGTGACGTGCTCGTTTGAATAAAGTTCCTCGCCTATTACGCCTGTATTCTCTCTAACTCAATGCTCTACCTTCTCTTTAGTACAATTCCTCGGACCTACTGAATAAATCATTTCTCGTATATATCTTGTTTGTCATATGATGAAACACGACGTCTTGACCTAGCTACAGTTACTGATATCCGTGTATAATAACATGTTGAGTTCGCTTTACCCGTCAACCCATCTTTCTCTTGGATGCTTGGAACGCTTCCTATGCAGACGGTTATGTTATAGTTTGTCTTTGGCTTGCTGACAAGTAAACAATTAGAAGCATGTTTTATATGTCAAGAACATGTGTAGTGTTCAAGGGTTAATTGCCAAACATATGGCCAATTTCGACTCGTTTTTTAAGTTTCGATACCATTTCTGAAACGTTTCAATAATGTCACCACCCTTTGATATGATGTAACAATCTGGACATCCCATCTTTTTTCCAGTGAAAGTTGAGAATACGGCCCCAGACCGTAATCTCTTAGGCCCAATTGAATTCCGGACCCAACCAGTCCAATTTTTTGCTCGAGCGTGGTAGGCTCGAGCTGGCCGATGCTTTGACCAAAACCATAGGGTTTTTCGGGTACAAGATGGATACATATTATATCATAAATTCTATGCGAACATATTACACATGATTCGTTCAAATAATCAAATTATCACACTTATCCAAATAAAATGGATCTACAATCCGCGGTTGGATGAGATTCGAAACAAATCTTTTTAACAAATGAGAGTCATTCGGTGTTTCAATCTTGTAAGATTTGTCATGATTCTTGATTCGTCTATATTCCTATTTTAAGCAATATTATTTTAAGTAAAGGACAGCTTTATTGGCTTAAATAAATAGAAACAATGGCACTATGCACGCATCAAGATATACAAGTTGATTCAACATCAACTTATTATTTTTTTAAGTGTAGAAAACAGAATAGCAGTTAGTTTGAAGTTACTTTATGTTACTAAGTTGAAATCGAGATGTATTAAATAATTCCCGGGAATATAGTATGTGTAACTACTACATAAAGTATTAACGTAATCCAAATATAAACTTACTAATCTATTAACCTACATAAAAAAATTGAATATTTTTTTTCGGGTAATGCGTCACAAACTTGGGTAGAATTCAAATCTTGAAGCTTGAGTTATGAATCTCGATTCGTTTACAACCCTACTAAAAAAATATTGACTAAGAAAAACTACGACGAAGCTATTAACTTTTTACTATGTGAGAGTAGACTTTGCAGTTAGAAGCTATTCCATGACATAATTTGACATTTAAATGAAAGCTTTTAACAAATAACATTTAAATCAAGAAGCTCGAGTTTGATTCATGTTAGTAAAAGTCGAAAGCTGTTGAATCTTGATTCGTTTACAACCCTACTATTGAAAATTATTGACTAAGAAAAATCACATTTAGCTTTCATCGAGTAGTTAACTTTTTACTATGTGAGAGTAGACTTTGCAGTTAGAAGCTATTCCATGACATAAGTTGACATTTAAATAACACCATCACAACATTTTTCTATGAAAATCTCTTGCACACCAAAAAATCTCAGAAATGCAAGATCACAATCCCAAAATTTTGGAAGAAGATGAATCCCAAGAACCACTAACAAAATCAGACCAAGAAAGCCAAGAACTTCACTCCAAAAAATCAACCTTTCTCTCATTTCTCCTAGAGCCATTCCAATGGCTACAAATGCTCTGTTGCAAGCTAACCCCCACTTTCGTGCTCGGTGTCGTGCTCGTCTACGGCCTGAGCCAGGGCTTCTCGGGCTCATTCTTCAAGGTCGTCTCCGACTACTACTGGAAGGACGTCCACAAGGTGCAGCCATCGACCGTGCAGCTCTTCATCGGCCTATACTACATCCCGTGGCTCATGAAGCCCGTGTGGGGCCTCCTGACCGACGTTTTCCCCGTCAGGGGGTACAACCGCCGGCCCTACTTCATCCTGGCCGGGGCCGTTGGGGGGGCCTCGGCCCTCTCCGTGGCCCTAGGGGGCCGGCTGCCCGTTGCAACGGCCTTGGCTTGCTTGATTGGGATCACTGCAGGGGTGGCCATTGCTGATGTGACAATTGATGCTTGCATTGCTAGGAATAGCATTGAGATTAAGGCTCTTGCAGATGATATGCAGAGCCTTTGTGGGCTTTGCTCTTCTCTTGGGGCTCTCTTGGGCTACTCCACTAGTGGCTTCCTCGTGCATCGGCTCGGGGCTCAGGTTCGTGTGGGGGCTATGTTTTCTAAATTTTTAAAGAAAATATGATTTTCGAGCGATTCAGTTCGTTGATGAGGGCTTTTGCATGATAATTTGCACGAATTTTGAAAAGTTTCAAGATCGTATACGAGTATAATTACTTAAAAATTGGTGGGGGCTTAAGCCCATCCACCGATGGTTGTCGTTGTTGTTGGTTTAGGATAGCGTGAATTGGAAACGAGATGAAACATTTGGGGATTTTGTAGGTGGCATTGGGGCTTTTGGTAGTCCCAGCAGCTTGCATTGTTGTGCTAGGCTTTGTGATCTATGAGGCAAGGGCAGATGAGGATGTTCATGTTAACAAGAAAAAGGTTTGAGATTTAACATCTTTTTCATTGTTTTTTGTCAATGAAATTGGTGAGGGTAGCTTCATTACAATAAAATTGTTTCATGTTTTGATGGAGAATAGTCAAGTATATAGGTTTAACTGACTGTAGATATGTGAACAATGCCAAATTTTGGTTTTTTATCAAATCTAAAATTTGGGGGGAAAAACACCCGAACTTTACAAAATTTGAGAATTTGACATGAGTCTACAGTCTACTAGCCAATAACTGAATTGTTTGGAATTTGATTAGCAATCGAAACTACAACTGGAAAGGCTCCCGCTGATAGCTTTCTAATGGCCCAAAACAAAAATATAATTTTCAAGATAGCGACTTTCAAGCCATTTTCAAACAATTTTCGGTGACCAAAACCCTGTTTGCGAGAGCTTTCAAACTATAGTTTCAGATTAACTGGATTCCAAACAATCGAGTTATTGCCTAGCAAACTTTAGATTCATGTCAAATTCTAGAATTTTACAAAGTTCCTAAATTCTTCTTACCAAAAATTTAGATTTGGTTAAAAACCAAAATTTGGGTATAGTTTATGTATTTACCGGCAATTAGCCGGAAAAAATTGATAGTTTGAAATATTTTAATCATTTAGCATACTTATAAACAGATGCATCAAAGGCAGTTGCAATTGCAATAATCAAATGTAGTAAAAAAATCCAACACTATACTCTCTTGCATTGCTTCTTGATCATCAAGCTGCTTAAAAAACAGACCAAAAATTTAGCATTTTGAGAATCTTGCAATGAAAAATGAGAGTTCTTGATCAAGGTTCATGTCTGCAGCCAACAGAAAACCTAAGAGAAGCCATAAAAGGCATGTGCAAAACAATCCAAATCCCCCAAGTTTGGAAGCCATCACTCTATATGTACCTCTCTTGCCCTAAGCATCAGCACTCATGAAGGCCAATTCTATTGGTACACCGATCCCCGATCCGGCCCGGCATTCTCCCAGGTCAGCTCGAAACCCCTCCCACCAAAAACCCGTTGCAACGAGCTCTCTAGTGACCCGAGCTAGTAACCGTGCAGGAGTTTGTCGGGATGATCTATGCAATAGGTGCAATGGCCTCAATTGTGGAGGTTGTGATCTACCACAAGGCCCTCAAGGACTGCCCTTTTAGGGCTCTGCTCTTCTCTGCTCAGCTCCTATACGGGGCCTCGGGGATGCTCGACCTCGTGTTCATCCTCCGTTGGAATCTAGCCCTAGGCGTCCCGGACTACTTGTTTGTGGTGGTGGAGTAGTGTGTGTCGAGGGTCGTTAGTAGGATCAGGTGGATGCCTATGATGGTGCTGAGCTCGCAGCTATGCCCGTCGGGGATAGAGGGCACGTTCTTCGCCCTCTTGATGTGCATCGACAGCCTCGGGGCCGTGAGCTCGAAGTGGGGGGGGTGGGGTTGTGCTGCATTTGCTTGGGGTGACTAGGAGTGATTTCAAGAATTTGTGGTTGGCTGTTTTGGTTAGGAATGTGCTTAGGTTTTGTTGTTTGGGTTTGGTATTTTTGGTGCCCGGCGGCGATAGGTCTCGAGTTCTAATCCCGCCGGATGTTTTGGGAGGGGAGGGTGATGGTTTGGAGATGGCTCCATTGAATGAGAAAGTTGGTGTTTGAGATTTTGATCTTGTTCGGTGTAATTTTGTGTTTCTATAGCTTTTGATTCTTGATGTTGATGGTGTCATTGGGTTGAAATCGGGTCGAGTTCGAACTGTTTGATAATCGGGTCAGCGTTAACAAACTATTACGTTTATTGAACTAAGACTAGTTGATGATAGTAGCGTACAAATATGTTTAATGATGTTTGAAACTCGTATTAAAGATGGAGTTTTGATTAATATTGGTTATGAGATAAACATAAAAAACTAGAATACATAGTTTCTTTCTTATTGAAATCAAAGATCTAACAATTCAAATGAGTAGTGTAAATTTGTAGTCTTTTTTTTTAAAAAAAATTTTGAGCATTTAATACATAAATTTTAAAGGCCGCGTCACGGAGGACTTGAACCCGAACCCTTTGACCTCGGGCATTAACCTCCTACCACTGGGCCAACACACACACCCAAATTTGTAGGCTTTTTATTTCCATTATAGATAAATTTTACTTTTCCAAATGAATAATTATGAGAAAAATACTTATGACATGTAGCTAGTTTCCTTAAAAAAGAAAATGGCAATTATACTTATACTAATAATGATAATTATAACGGGGACTATAATCCCAAATTTATTTGATTATGCAAATGAAACCAAATACTTACCATGTTTGAAAATCCAATGGAAGGGGTAAATTGGTCAATTACGCAAAAACTGATTTATTTATAAAATGTAAGTTATTCTACGAGTAATACAATCACACTGAGACATCACAATAATTCAACATCAATTTATTTTATAAAAATGAATGACAATCAAGAAAAGAAATATAAACCAACCAAAAATCAGAAAAGAGAGAAATATCACAAAGAAATCAAATTAGAAAGTGAATGGCAATGAACAATACTTCAATGACGAAATTACCCTCGAGTCCACCCCATATTTCCATTTCCATACTGAAAAACCAAAAATAAAAACAAAAGTAAATAAGTTTCGATCAAAGTAGACTTCACTCACTGTTTTCATTCTCATTTCTCACACACAACACACACTAACATCAGACTTCGGAAATTCTCTCACTCTCTCTGCCGAAATGGTAATGCTATTTCTCTTCATTTCCATTTATGCGAGCTTGTGAAGCGCGGATGATTTTACAATTATGTGTTCATTTACCCCTTTTTCCTTTTCTCTGGTTTGTTAGGGTTTCATGATTATGGCGCTGCTGAATACTCTAAAATGCTTTCGCAGTTTTTAATTTTGTTTATTTTATTTTGGAATTTGGCGTTGGTTGTGTTTCTGTGAGTTCAAGCAGCTCATGATGTGGAATTTGTCGGCTACCTGTGAATTCGAGTTTTTCAATTATTTCTCTCGTTTGTTTCCTTTACTCAGAAGATTTTGTTTTTACTTACCTGTCTGCTTTATGCGATTTTAAGCTTTTTATACTATTTTGTTATGTAGCTGCTGTTTGAGTGGTTTCCTGAAAGTTTTATTTTTCCTTTTTTACCATTAAAAGAAAAGTCTTGTAGTTGTCACTCCATGGAATTTATTGCTAGAACAAGGAAGGGCAGCAACAAGGTCTCTTTAGGGTTTGGACACATTTTGGTTTAGAAGGCATTTAATCGTGTTGTTCTCGTATAAGCAAATGTAGCTTCTTTTGCTTATTTTCTTGTTTAATGCTTCAAAATATGTTTGGAATCGGATGGATTCACGCTAGGCAATTCACTTAGCTGTCGTTGTTAGATGTGTAGAGTTGTTAGTCTTATTATTTATTCGGCTGTCACATACTTTGCAGTCGAATAGGCATACTATTATTCTGATGCAAACATCCCAACACAGAGCAACCCGCACGTTCATGGACTATGAATCGATCAGCCAAGCAATGGATGGTATGCTTTGAATATTTGTACAGATTATGAAAAGTTTTGGACTGTTCATGGCAGGGGAGCTATATGGTATATGAAGATTGCGATTTAGATTGCATAATTTAACGATGATTGGCTGCTTATGTTAGTAATGTTGAAAGCCCTCCATTTTCTTTGGATTTGACTGTGTTTTCTGTTGTGTGCAAAGCAACTTGTGTGTAAAAGCCATTTCAACTGGATGTTAGGTTTTTCAGCCTCCTTGTGATCCTTTAAAAAGAAATAAAGTGGCCGCATCTTTTTTATGATAAATGTGTGGTTTTCACTTTCACGATATGCTACGAAGTTTCCTCTATTACGGACTTATTAATTTTGCATCCATCTAACCACCAATTTTCCTACATCATATGATGTCCAAATTATAGAATTCCATGGTAAGTTGAGAATAGTGTAGATTTGGTGGGTGCAACCGTGCAAGTTAAATTTTGCTTGGGAAAACTCTACGAAAGTATAAAGTTCAGATAGAAAAAAATGAGATGCACGTGATAATTGTAAGATATGCTTGTTCTTCGTGCTTTGGAAAGATTGAGATTGATAGAAAAGTGGAAGGCTTTATTTGCTGTTTTCTGATGAATTTTAGTTCATCAAAGAAAATCCCAGAAGGATGCCTTTGCATCAGAGGGAAAGAAATGCCTACGCAAACTTTTCAATTTTATTTTATCATTTATGTCAGTTCTGCTTAGGTTTTTTTGCTCTTAAGATCAGAGTTATTGATATCAAGCAATTCCCCGAAGCAAATAAAGTAAAATGTAAATGACTTTACAGTAGGATCCATTGCTTTAATGTCCATATATAGTCGATGCATTTTGCAATTCCATGATAAACTTCTTTGTTTTACAGCTCACGTGATTTTAACAATTCCTGCAGGAATATGTGGGCTATATGAACGAAAACTGAAGGAGCTAAACCCAGCCATCAGAAATATCACATATGATATCTCAGATCTTTACAATTTCATCGACGGCCTTGGTGATTTGAGTGCATTAGTGTAAACCTCCTCTCTCTCTCTTTCTCTCTCTCCATGCACGAACTTATGCATTCGTCACACTCTCTGCTGGACTTAGATTCCCAAATTTATCAATTTGTCACTTGATGGTTTATTAAACCTGACGGATCCATGCTTTTGCAGCTACGATCACTCAATTCAGGCTTACCTTCCATACGACCGACAATGGATCAAGCAGAAAACGCTGCAGCACTTGAAGAAATTGGCTCAGTGATGTTGGAAAAAAAATACGGGATTATCGCAACTCGGATATTGTAATGACAGCTGAAGTGTGACATGTTTTGGTTCAGCTGGACCGTCCACTCTGTTTCAAACTCGTGTGTATCTCATTCTCATGTTTCCCTATTTCGTGGAAATACAGTGATGCTAATAGTAAAAGCGTGTTTATCTCTCTAGAGCTATGGTATTATGATATTATTGTTACTAGTTAAGTGCAAATCTTGTAAGTTGGTATCATTGGCTTTGAAGAAATTGCCATTTGTAGCATCTGTAACCTGCTCAAAATATTGATTCGTATATAATGCTTAACTTTGCCTATGTTTTGGCAACTCATATTATCTTGTTTTTGTTTCATCTCCATTTTATCATTTGTTCTTTTTTGTAGGGGAAAAAGGAAATAAAATGCGCAAATTTTGATTTGAACTAAATCTATTTTCTTGGTAAAAGAAATACATTATTTTTTAATTTTTTGAGAGAGAGTAAAACGCCTACGAATACATAGATTATAACAAAATTTAAGTTTCTTTTACCAAATCTAAAATTTTGGGTTAAAAAAAAACACCACCTTTTTTTTTCAATTTGACATGAGTTTACACGCTCAAGGGGACCCTTTTAATCTTTTATATTAGTACTCATGTTAGGTTTTTAATCACCAGTAATGGTTGGAAAATAGCTCAGAGTCATTGTCCTGAAAGTTCATATGTTTATTTCTATTATATGAATTAGATTGATGTATTGCTAGAAAATTATGGTCGAAAATTTTCCAACGATTGCTTCTAATTATAAATTATCCATCAGACTCCTGACAAGCAAGTGATTGCTATTGGATAATGAGCTTTGGATTAAGGCCAAACTTTTTTTTTTCTTTGAAAGAAAGATATAATTTGTTGAATAATTTACAAATTATACCTAAATATTGTTTTTTTTACCAATCTTAAGATCTGGAATAAATACGAACTTAACAAAATTTTCTATTCCTTCCACTCTAATTATGGACTGATTGAAATTTTTACAAGGACTAAATAAAATTGAAATAGAATTATGAAAATAAGTTTTGTATATTTGGAAGTTCGAACATTCGAAAAAGGAAAACGAGCCTATATAACTGCGACGCAGTCACGGAGGGAAACAAGTCCATATATAGAGTTTACTCAAATCCAGAATCGCTTTGGCGCTTTTGTAATCTAAACTAGCTTATTAATAGCGACTTATTTCGAAACAAAACAGAGTCAAAACATTCTCAAAATCCCCAAATCTGCCCCCAATTTCCCCTCCTCCGGCGACCGCCGCCGCCTCCTCCGCGCCGGCAAATGGAAGAGAAGCACTCGACGATGAGCTCATCCCCGACCTCCAGCAATTACAATCACAAGACCACGCAGGAGCTCGCCGTCGAAGGCCAGAAGCACCTCGAGGAGACGATCCAATCCGCCTTCTTAATCCTCTCCGCCATGAACGACGAGCTCTGCAACGCCGCGCTCTGGTCCAACACGTCCTCCGCCGCGCCTGCCAATCCCGGCGCCGGCATGAGCAACGGCCACCACGACGTGTCGTCGGACTCTTCCTCCGCATCCTCCTCCGCATCCGCGTCGCAGTCCCACACGCAGCATCATAACAGCTTCGAGATCGGCGGCGGAGCCCTAGACGAAGCGAGGCTGCAGTATAAGGCCTCCGTCGCGTCGCTGCGCTCAGTCCTCCTTGCGATTTCGAATGCGCAGAAGGTATTTCTCCGTGGGATTTTCGTTTTTTTTATTAATTGCCAAATGAATCATAAAATATACTCCATTTTGCAATTAAATACACAAACTATAATGTTTTTGCTATCGGAGCCAAGCGTTGAGTTTGGCATATGTGGATTTTTCGGCCATTTGATGCCAATTCATTGAGGGAAAAGGTAACATATAAGTAGTTTGGTGGTCAACGCGAAGGTTGAAAGCAACTAAAGAAAGAGATTTTCGATATGCAAGTTGAGTTTGAGATACAGTCGTTTCAAGATTTTTTCCGGTTCGTGCAATCTTCTTGAAAAGATTAACCTTTTGGGTTCATCGAGTAAGGATGGGTAAAGTTTACCGGAGAAATTTCTAAAAAAAAGGTTTTGAGCTCCAATGGACAAAAAGATGCATTTTTTGAAGTGGTGTTAAAATTGCAAAATAGAGCATAGTTTGTGATTCATGCGGCAGTTTTTATTTTAATTATTAATTGTGCATTAGTTGTTTTAGGATGTTCTGAAAGTTCCACATATGGGAAGGCTGATTAATCAAACTACCTATTTATTTTTGAAGATTGCAAGATTAATCTGAGATGGTTATGAGCTATAGTCTGTGGTTATGGCAATCTGGTTGTCATAGTCTGCTTAGAAATTTACCTTTGCTCTTTCTTGATTAGAGTTATCCCAAGCCAGTATGTTAATTGAAACTCGTAACAGTAGAGTCTGGCTGCATGTAACGGGAGTCATGTTTGAGCTGCATATTTGAGTTGTGATATTGATACAGTTTGAGGTATTTTTGAGTGCCTGATATTGAATTCTTGAAATTCCATGTTACTTTGTGTTCCTGTCTTTGAAGATGATGAGTAATGTCTGTTCGACTAAAGCAGGTTAAATCGTCTGAATCAGTTTTGACAAGCCCTTCAGGATCTATGGCCGATCAAACAGAAATAGAGAAGCTAGAAGAGCAAGCCTCTATCTTAAGAACGGTAATTTTACTTTCAATGTAATAATATAAATGATAGTAGAGTTGTGGATACATTATATGTTTGGTATTAGGATTAGAAGTGAACCTGGATACATTATATGTTTGGTATTAGGATTAGAAGTGAACCTATCACTAGGTGATGTTACTTTCTGCTTCTACCATCACAACCGAAGCGTCTGATAATATATATACATGATACTTTCATATACTGCGACATCTCTTGCTGTAACGTCATATGCATTGATTCCTACCTGAATCATCCCCTGGCAAACAAATTTGGTAGGCTGTGTCAAATAGTTATCGTATTCCCTTTCCTTGTACATGCAAAAATCTCATATATGGGTGATGTGTTCTTGGTAAAAGGTTTCCTTTCACAAGAGATTGTTTCCCCCCTTTTTTCTAGGAAGCAGTTTGGTGGAGATTTTTATTAGTGTAGGAGTAACTGAAATACATAAAACTCTTCTACTATGCTTATGCTTAAGTGAGATGTCGATCAATCTGTTTGCTGTTCATGATTGGCCATTTCCTAGTTTTCTACTCTGCAAAAATCCTGGGCCATGCTTGGTATTATAGAAATGGATGTAGCAATGGAACGGTGATTCCTACCTTTGCTTGGTGTGATGTTTTCTTAGGAATGGCTATTACATAAAAAAACTCTCCTTTGCCTAATCTAGTCGGAATGGTTGATGCTTAAGAAGAAGTCATACCAAACAAAGGAATGGAATAGATGTAGGAATGATCATTCCATTCCCTCAATTCCATCACACGAAGCACCTTCTAAAGCTTCAACAATTAGTTTGAATAGAAGCATCAAAATCATCTCTGTGTACAAAAGGTATACTAGAGTCTGAACACATGATGCAACTTCTTCAGTCGATCTGGTTTACATGATTTCTGCCAAAGGATGAACGTGTTAGGTGTGCTATGAAGTGGTAGCTAACAAATTGTTTTCCTTTTATTCATTGCATGATTAATTTTGTTACTTGCAACATATAAATCACTTCTATCTTGATTTGGAATAGGAACTTGCAGAGAAGAACAAGTATCTCAAGACTCTGATAGACCAGCTTCGTGGCCTTCTCGGCGATATATCTACGTGGCAAAGCCCTTGCACAGTATGATGCTGATTCTTATTTATCAAAAATAACAAATGCCCACAAAGGTATGTATTGAAAATTTGAAACACAACCCCTGCTTCCATTCAATAGAGGAATCCATTACTGATTTTTCTTACTTCTCTTATCTTCATTGATGTAGGAAGCTCAAGAAACTGTTTGATGGTTGCTGAAAAGAGATGGAGCATACAGCAATTCGCATTTGACATTTTATTGATGTTACTCCTTTTATTTATACTCATACTGTTATTCATATTTGGTGAAATATGTATGATGAAAATTTTCAATTTTGCCCAATTTTTAGGTGAGATTAAAATGAAATGCAGGAAAATTCATATAATTCCAAAACCCCTCCTGTCAAATGTTAAAATAGTTAATATCTGTACATAGTTGCTATTATCATTTTAGAGTGTGAAGCTGTGAAATCCCAAGCCGAAAACACACTCGAACCCGAGGGGGGGAAACATCGACGACGTCGTCGTCTAGCAACAGCCGGCTATGGGAACGAACGCGTCCGCCAGCGACGACATCGGCTGGCAGCCGAGGTCCTCGCTACCCTTATGGTAAAACACCTTCTGCACATAAAACATCAAGTAGCACTGTGAAGCCCTAACCACTTCTTCATCAACCTCTGTGATCCAAGCATCATCACATTTATACCACTGATTTCTCAGCCTCAGATATGTCACATAATGCCCAGATTCCAACATCCCAGAATGAGTCACCACTGCAAAAACCTCAAACTCAGTTGAAGAAACCTCTGCCTCCTCTCCCTCCAATGAAAACATCCTATTCCCAAACCTTTTCTTCACGATCGAAGACGATAGATACGGCCTCATGTCCAACGAGAACGGGAACTGGAGGTGTCGGTCGATCTTCCTCGACATTTTCCGGATCGATGAGTGCTCGAAGCGCTTGATGTGCAGGGATAGCACGAGCGGGAGCTTCTTCAGCGACATCTGCTTCAGTGCGTCCTGCTTTTCGTGGCAGTTTTCGCAGTAGAGTTTCTGGTCGGATCCCAACCTCTCCGGCCTTGTGAAGAGGTCGAAGCAGCCTGCAAGCGTGGGCGATGCCAGGGTCTCGTTCAGCTTGCTCGAACGGCTGCTGAAATCGTTTGCAACGGATGTGCCTGTGTTTAAGTCGAGGGAGATGTCCAGGCACGGATCGTAGGTCGAAGACGTGTAGCCGCAGGATGTACACGTGACGTCTGATCTCAGAAGCCCCGAGAAAACCCTGTGAGCTATACACTGGCAATCCCCGTTTTCTGTTCAAACGTCGATAGTTTTCCAATCAGCGAAACAGAGAAGGCGAATAATCGAATCCTTCATTGTGATACTCTTAAACAAGATCATATAGAATGTGTATTGGATTCACAAGCAAGATCACAACTTTTCTTTACTTTTTCATGGAAAGTGATGGATACATCTCAAGCAAAGAACAAAGTAACCTAACATCTTTCAACCAAATCTCAATCTGCAAATAAGAAATTCCAAATCTTTAGTGCTCAATTTACCTTTATTTGCAAGACTAGATTTCCCCAACTTGTCATGGATCCTATCTAGCATCGATATAAAGAACTCGTGTGCGTCTTGCTGCTCGTAACTAGCAAGATTCTCTGAATGCTGCCACCAGCTGAAAATGAAGAACACAAACTCCAATTAGCAACATAGTTTTTGATTCACAATGCTTCACAAAACCATGCCAACAAGAATTTGGATCTTATATGTAGAACAACAAATTCCTTTTTCATTTCATAGTTTTTCAAATATATGAAGTTAAAGCTACCATTTTTCCAACACTATCAAGATAGAAGTATACAAGTTGCAATTCACTAGTTTACTATTAACAAATCCCAAATATGATCCACCATCAATCAACACACAAACACACACTACATGGATCCTCAAATACACTACACAAACAACAACCACGAACTGCCAAAAATGCAAGAAAACGACACAATCTACATCGACAAACCTGTAAAGAAACTTAGCAGGACTGTAAGGCGTCCGGTCACCCGAGAAAACAGCATCAAAGATGACATCCACATCACAGGGCAAACATAACCGATCACTCGAGGTCTTCCTACACCTCTCGTGGCTATGCCTATCACTAAGAAAGTAATTCCTAAAAGGTGGGGCATGAAGCAATGCCTGCAACACAGAGTTCATGAAGCAAGTATTCCCAAGATTGTTCAAACCCCTCAACCCCAACGGGAGGCACGATTTCGACCTCAACACCGATCTTTTCACACTCTCTGACCCCAAATCCGCCCCGAAATCCAACCTCCTCCTCTTGCTCAGCCTCAGCTGACCACTCTCCACAACCCCATTACCGCCATTTCTACCCAATCCCACCATTTTCTTGCACATCAC
>JAYJMF010000085.1:259541-274059 GCA_036873715.1 Salvia sclarea
TAATAAGGAAATGCCTCAACTTAGTTGGGACGGCCCAAAAAGGAATACGCCTCAACTTAGTTGGGACGGAGGGAGTAACATACTATTATACATATGGGAAGAAAAAGTAAACGTTACTCCCTCCGTCCAAAAAAAAGTTCCTTCGTCCACCCACGCCTATCGGTAACTCTGACATTGTTGTTATATTGTTGTTATAGTAGAAAAACTTCATGTATCATGTAAAAACCATGCATAAGTTTACAATTAAATATATATGAACTATCAATTTTTGTCATTGGAGCTAAAGCTGGGCTTTCCCGTGCACACTAATTTTTTGCAATTGAAGATTATATTAGTGGCATTTTTTTTTATCAATGTCGGGTAATTAGTGTTCACGTAAGATAAGTGGCGGAGCCAGGGACCCCAGTAATATTCCTGACTCAGCCCCTGCGTATTTTGACTGTATTGTTCGCTGAAATTGCAAAGAAATAATTGTTCTTATATTTTAATAATCAGCTTTCAAATGTGGTATTGTAATCATGCAAAATGTGATACTATAATTTACATCCAATCTGCAACTTTTAAAATATGAGATGAAACAGTATTTAAATATTTGTATAGCCCGCCAAAATAGAACTGTAACAAAGCGATCTAGTATATATTTAGCTCATCCTCCAATTATAGATTCCAATATCCCTACAATAAATTAAAAAAAAAAATGATTATTATTCCGTTTATCCCAACAGCCATTGCTGCTGCTCTAGTTTTGCCTGCAATAATCTTCTTCTTCAACCAGATATGGAAGAAATCCCCAATTAGTAACCCTAATTCGATCAATCTCCCGCCCTGCCCCAAATCACTTCCTATAATCGGAAATCTCCACCAAATCAGCTCCCCTCCCTTCCGCTGCTTCAGAGATTTATCCAATCAGTTCGGCCCAATCTTCCGCCTCCAGCTCGGCTCCGCCGCCGCCGTCGTCGTCTCCTCGCCGGAGATCGCGAGGCAGATGCTGAGGGATCTCGATCCGCTCTTCGCCGACCGCCCCCGCTGCGTGGCGTTCGAGACCATGTGGTACAACTACGCCGACTTCGCCTTCACCCCCTACGGCGACTTCTGGCGCCAGATGCGCAAGATCTGCATCAACGAGCTCCTCAGCCCTAGAATGAACCGATCCTTCCAATCGATTCGAATCGACGAAGCCTCGCGCCTAATCAATTCGATATCAGCGGAGGAAATCGGATCTCCGGTGAATCTGACGGCGAGGGTCTTCGCCTACTCGAGCTCAATTACTTGCCGCGCCGCCTTCGGCAGCGTCTGCAGAGATAATGAAGCTCTAATTAAGCTGATGATGGAGGCGATAGAGATGGCTGGAGGTTTCGAGATCGCGGATTTCTTCCCCAATTCGAGAGTCGTCGGCGCGCTGAGCTGGACGAAGCTGCGGCTGAGGATGATGCGGCGGAGGCTCGATTTGATCTTCGATGATATTATTGAGCGGCATCGCCAGAATCGGGCGGGGACGGGGGATTCCGGCGGCCGGAGATTGGGGAACGGGAATTTGGGGGTGAGGATTTGGTGGATGTGTTTCTGAGGGTTAAGGAAGAAGAGAAGTTGCAGTTTCCTATCAACAACGAGAATATCAAAGGTGTTATGCAGGATATTTTCGCAGCTGGAACTGGCACCTCAGCAGCAACTATCGATTGGACAATGGCAGAACTGGTGAGGAACCCACGAGTGATGGCCAAGGCACAAGCTGAAGTAAGAGAAGCCCTGAAAGAAACTAGTTCAGAACAGAACGACGTCGTTCACAATCTGAAATATCTAAAACTGGTGATCAAAGAGACTCTGAGGCTGCACCCGCCAGTTCCAATGCTGCCCAGAGCTTCCACCAAGGATACCGAGGTCAATGGATACACGATACCAGCTGGAGTTAAGGTGTTATTCAACAATTGGGCGATGCATAGGGATCCGAGTTTCTGGAAGGATCCAGAAAGGTTTGAGCCCGAGAGATTCGAAAATCCTGAGAATCCTCAAGCCTTTGACTTTAAAGGTGGTGATTCTCAGTATTTGCCATTCGGAACGGGAAGAAGAATCTGCCCTGCAACGACGTTTGGTTTGGCTACTGTGGAGTTGGCCTTAGCACAATTGCTCTACAAGTTTGATTGGAAACTTCCAGAAGGTGTCAAGGCTGAAGATTTGGACATGATTGAAAATGTTGGCATAACAGCTTCAAGAAAACAAAATTTGTTTGTGGTCGCCACTCCACATAATTAGCGATCTTGCTTTTGAAATTTTATAAATAATGTTGCGGCATGACTTCTTTTGTAACATTTATTCAAATTGTCAATGTTTATTTTGTTTCCTTTGGATGTCTTGCTAGCATGCATATCAATTAAAATTTTGGACGTGTCTATTTAGTACTACAAAATTAAAAGATGTTTTTAATCGTTTCAAACACACAAAAGAATGATGAAAATTAATATTTTTCTCTTGTTAAAACGAATATGGAATTCCATGAATTTTATAAGGAATAATAAATTATGGATAATTGAAAATTACAACGATGATCGAAAAAAAGAAAAGACGAAAAGACTTAACTAAAACTAATGACTAATAAAATTTTGGACGTGTACATGTCTACTTCTTAACAATAAAAGATGAAGTCAAGTTGATTAATTTTGAATCGTGTTTTTATTCTCTTAATTAGAACTATAAATATAATTTATAAATCTTGATTAAATGAATGGTCATGAACTCATGATTATTAATTTACATAAAAGGAATAACGTGATTTTGCGACCAGAGGCTTACGGTGGAATCCCTCAATCGGCTAGTTTTTGTATTTATTTAATATATTCAAAATTATTGCATGTTTCAAAACCCTAACTAATTGAACAGCAGCAAACACAAACCAAAAATCAACTCGTTTGTAGATTCTTAACAGAAAAAACAAACACATAAAGTCAAGTCGGTTGTAGATTCCCAACAGCCATTTTTTTTTTTTTGCTTCTTTTAGGTTAAACACAGACAAATATTCCTATGTCATTATAATTATAGATTTTCTATTCAGCCACAATATTGTAATGGGCAATAGCTTAACACTGCAGCTTCCATGGCTTCTAAGGGATGTTTTGTGCACTGGGTTTCGGAGACTCATGTGGTTGGTTTGAATGTGGAGACTGAAGTTTGGGAGATGAAACCAGAAACATGGGAACGGAGAAAGTTGTTCCACAATCTCGACTTGGAAGCTCATAAGTGCAAAATCCAACAGTTTACTTCCTACTCCCTCCGTCCCATTAGTATTGACACCATTTCCTTTTTAGGTTGTCCCATTAGTAATGGCACATACTAAATAAGAATTTTGTCTTCAAAAATCTAGTCAACTTAGTGGAACCCATAATTTTACACACAAAAACACCACTTTCTTAATTTTCGTGCCCAAAAGTAAGGTGTCAATACTAATGGAACCGAGAGGGAGTATAAAGGTTATGTTCTCAAGCCATTTGGTTGGGTTAGATACCCAGAGGTGTTGGCCTTTTACTTGAGTCTCTCTTGCATTATCTACAATCTTGGTACAAAGGAAATCGACTCCATATATTGAGTTATCTTTTAAGGCATGGTCATGACAGTGCTAAGATAAGAGCTTCTGCTCCATTTCATCAGAGATCGTTGTTGTGCATAACTAACACTATTTTGGTTTTGGTTCTGGTTTAGGTTTAGGGTAGCTGTGGGAGCCCAAGCACCCTTGGCCAAAAAAAATTATATATTTTATAGTTTGATTTTGGTTTCTTAAGATTTTTGTATGTATTAATTAACATTTAGTTAAATTATTTCAATTTGAGCTCCTTCTAATAAATATTTTTGTGCACTGGACTTGGGGGAGTCATATATATAGTATGAGTTTGAATGTGGAGACTGATATTTTTTAGTGAGTTCGAATGTGAAGACTGATTTTTTTTTTTTTTTACAACATTAGATAATAATAGAAGTATAATAGTTTTATAAATAAAACTTTCGGTCGTCCACGACTCCACGCTGGAGAAATTCTGAATAATAAATACATGAAGGGCTCGTTTGTTTGGCAGGAAAGTAATATTGATTGGGAAAATTATTTCTAGTAAAATGATTCCAAGAAAAATGAATCTAATGGCAAAAAAAAATGTTAGGATTCTTAGTAGTAGCAATAATAATAATAATAATAATAATAATAATAATAATAATAATAATAATAATACAACTATTAGATAATTAATTAAATTAGTTAATTATCATTATTATTATAGTGATATTTTGTACAAAAATAATTTAAAATAAAAATAGTGGAAGACTCCAAGAACCAAGATCGTGAAAAAAGAATACCTAAGATTTGTAGGGAATAAGAATCCTAGAATTTGACACTACTTTCCTTATTTTTGGGATTCTAATTACTTTTTTTATTTCATAAAAATCAAACCAAACAGTAAAATCTAAAATTTAGAAATCAGATTACTTTCTCAATGCAAAATTCCGGCCTAACAAACAGGCCCGAGGAGATATGCTTAAAATCTTACACGTAAAATTAACTTTCTAATTGAAAGCCTAAAATGTCGTACAAAAAGAAAAGGCCCAACTATAAATATCGCCCTTCTCTTCTTTGTCACGACTAACACAGCATATAGATCAATTCAAATTCCGATTTTCTGTTTTCCCCTCTCTTAAACTCCCGCGAATGCTCGCCGTTCAACACTGACCGCCGCCGCCGCCGCCGCCATTAGCCGCCACAACCTTTTTTTCTATTCTATTTTATGTTAAATTAGTTGGCAAATAGGTTTTCCAATTGGCGGGAAAACGGCGTTTTCGTAAATTCTGCTAATTATAATTTCTGCCACAATATTGCAATGGGCAATGTTCCGCCGTCAGCCCTCCGCCAACCGCCGCCGCCGCGCCGCTGCTTGCTGATTGATTCGACAACTAAAGCAGAAGCAGATACATCGGTTAGTTTTTAGCAGCCTCATTCCTATATATAGCTCTTTATTTTCAAATCGTTCAGTTAAATAAAAAGAGGAATTGATTTTGTTAACCCTAATTGATTTGATTTGATTTGATTTGATATATAGAGGGTTAGAAGCCGGCCATTCTATTTCCGGAGGAGTAAAAAGGCGAATCCCCCAAATTCAATGATTGATTTTGAGTCTCTCCCCGACGAGCTGTTGATCGAAATTCTGCTGCTCCTCTCAGCCGATGAAATCTATGACAATGCGAGGCTGGTTTGTCGCCGTTGGCGCCATCTAATCCAATCCGATGCTTTCGTGCACGAGCACCTTCACCGTGCTACCTCCGGACTTCTTCTCAAGCCAGTCATGGACGACATTCGTGTTGGGAGTTATCCATCTTTTGTGTCTGCAATGGCGCGAGGCCGAGTAGAGACATCCAAGTTGAGTTGCAGAATCAATTTCCCAATTCTGTGTAGTTGTAATGGTTTGGCTCTGTGTTTGAGGGAAGCGGATCGAGGGAGAGAGATTGGGATCACTCCCTTTATCTTCAATCCTGCAACAAAGTGTGCCTTCAATCTTCCAAGGTTTAAAGTCGAATCGCATCAGCTATTTTATGGATTGCGTATAGCCTACGCAGCAGCTTCCATGGCGTATAAGGTGGTTGGATCGTATCACAAGTCGGGGGGAGTAGCACAATGTGGTATATTAACTGTTGGAGTCGACAACGCTTGGAGAAACGTTGTCGTTGAAGGATTATCCCCCGAAGCTAGGAGGCTTCTAAAGGATGTTCGCACTCCTTTGATCACGGGATGTTTTGTGCATTGGGTTTCGGAGACTCATGTGTTGAGTTTGAATGTGGAGACTGAATGTTTTACTCTAAATCCGACTCCTGCCCTTATGTTTCCTCCGGATTATCAACAGAGCAATCCATCAATTGGGGAGTATATATTTGTTCCTCTGTCAACGGGGGAGTATATATCTCTATTTGTTTCATGTGGTGATTGGTCGTGGGAAGTTTGGGAGATGAAACCAGAAACATGGGAATGGAGAAAGTTTCTCCCCAAGCTCGACTTGGAAGCTCATAAGTTCAAAATCCAACGGTTTGCTTCGACAGAGTATGGTTTCCTCAAGCCGGTTGGTTGGGTTAGATACCCGATGGTGTTGGCCTTTGATGTGTGTTCCTGTTTCATTAGCTACAATCTTGATACAGAGGAAATCAACACCTTTAACTTATCTACTGGTATTGGTTATCACTATGTTGTACAGCATAGGAACAGCCTGGTATGGTCAGAGAAATGGCTAAGATAAGGGACTAGTCAAGAGACTTTTTCTTCATTATTTCTTCACTGCAAATCATATTTTGTAGTTATTAAATGATACTTTCTAGTATTCGTACCTGTGAATTTGTGAAAGATTTACTGTGAAAATGTAACTCATTTTCAATCAAACCAAATATTATAAATATGCTCGAAAATCTCAAACGGAAAATTACCTTTCTAAATGAAACCCTACAATCATAACAAAAGGTCGAGATAAGTTGGAAATCAAATTTGAGTCACACTCTTGTGTCTCAGGGGCGTATATGCCTGGTACCCAAATTTATGGTTGCGTTGGGATAATTTTGGGAAGTCCATTTTATCATTAATTTGTGTGACGATAATTTGGACACGAGGCATATATACCATCGGAGCACAAGAGTCTTTGTGATCAAATTTTGGGCCCAGCTACTATGGGTCCAAAAAAGGAATTGGGCCCAACTAAAAAAACCGGCCTTCTCCTCTGTTCCACAACTAACACAGCAAAAATCAAATAAAATTTCTTCTCAATCTTAACAACAGTAAACGCATTAAACTTTGTTGTAGATTCCAAAACAAATTTCTTCTCTTCTATATTTTTAGGTTAAACAGATAGATTTTCCTTTGACTCTGTTGGCGGGAAAAATGGCGTTTTCGTAAATTTAGCTCTTAATTTGTATTCTGCCACAATATTGCAATGGGCAATGTTCGGCCGTCGGCCCTCCGCCAACCGCCGCCGCCGGGCCGCTGCTTGCTGATTGATTCACCTTCTCCGACGACAACTAAAGCAGAAGCAGATACATCGGTTAGTTTATAGAAGCCTCCTTCCTGTACTCTTATTTTCAATTTCTTGAATTAAATGAGAAGGAAGAATTGATTTTCTAACCTTAAAGGTAAATTTTACTCTGCATGATATAATGGCTTGATAAACAAATAATTCAAGTTAATCTATTGTTTATAGGATGAATAAATGACCGTATTGCTTAATTTTAAATTAGTTTGACAATCTTATCCTTCGAATATTTCATTCTATATCTTATCATCTACCTTATCATTCAAAGTAAAGGCTACCAATTGATCTGCAGAGGTGTAAAAAGGCGAATCCCCCAAATTCAATGATTGAGTCTCTCCCCGACGAGCTGTTGATTGAAATTCTGGTGTGTCTCTCAGCTGATGATATCTACGACAATGCAAGGCTGGTTTGTCGCCGGTGGCGCCATCTAATCCACACCGATGCTTTCGTGCGCGCGCACCTTCACCGTGCTAGCTCCGGACTTCTTCTCACGGACATCCTTCACAACGATAGTCGTACAATTTTCGTGGCTGCGACAACGCAAGGCCGAGTTGAGATATCCAAGTTGAGTTGCAGAGTCACATTCACAATTCTGTCTAGTTGTATGGTTTGGGTTTGTCTTTGAGGAAAGACGGGTTTGGAGGGAAGATTCCCTTTATTTTCAATCCTGCAACAAAGTGTGCCTTCGATCTCCCAAAGTTTCCGGTCACGGTTGGAGCTTCCATGGCGTATAAGGTGTTTGGATCATATAACAAGTCAGGGATTGATTCTAAACCCTGAAGGCGGCCTGAACGCAAGGCCGAATGAAGATGTCCGAGTTAAGTTGCAGAGTCAAATTCCCGACTCTGTGTTGTTGTAATGGTTTGGTTTTGTGTTTGAGGAAAGACAAGTCTGAAGGGAAGACCGCCTTTGTTTTCAATCCTGCAACAAAGTGTGCCTTCGATCTCCCAAGGTCTTCTATCGGAGGACCGATTTTGATTAGATTGCGCATGGCTCACGCTGCAGCTTCCATGTCGTATAAGGTTGTTGGATCATATCTCGACTCAGGGGGGGTAGAGCAATGTGGTATATTAACCGTTGGAGTCGACAATGAATGGAGAAATGTTGCTGTTGAGGGACTAGTTTTCAGAGACTCTTGTGGTGAGTTTGAATGTGGAGACTGAGACTTTTACAGCGACTCTGACTCCGGCCCTTATGTTTCCTCCGGATTATCAAGAGAGCGAATACGGGTATTGTCATCTGTCAACGGGGAGGTATCTATCTCTATTTGTTTCATGTGGAGATTGGTCATGGGGAGTTTGGGAGATGGAAACAGGAACATGGGAATGGAGAAAGGTGTTCCCCAAGCTCGACTTGGAAGCTCATAAGTGCAAATTCCAACAGTTTGCTTCGCGGGGAAATGGTGGTTTGGTGAGGCCAGTTGGTTGGGTTAGATACCCGGAGGTGTTGGCCTTTTTCTTCGTTGGAACGAATCGCTCTTGCATTATCTACAATATTGTTACAAAGGAAATCGACTCCATCGAGTTACCAACTACTGTTAGTTTTCACCATGTTGTACAGCATAGGAACAGCCTCGTATGGTCGTAGCCGCGCTAAGGTAAGGGATTGGACTTCTGCTCTGTCTCATCTTAGGGCTTTCTGCTTTCAATAGCTATGTCAATGTGACTATGTGAGGGAGATAAAAGATGGCATGGACTAACACTCTATTTTGTTTCATTGGATTTCTTCTTTCAAGCAATCATTGTATAATTCAGCTGTTACAAGTGTGAGAAAATATTCCACTGGTTAGGGATGCCATTTTTGATAGACATGCAGTTGACATATTGGGATCTTTATATTGCTTAAATGTTGGTGTAGTGTAGATAGTTTTGGGCTGCCTTTGACAATTTGTGTAAATAGAATTGTGTGTTTTGACATGGAATTCTGTTTCAAACCTACATGAAATTGAGATATATGAGTTTAGTTGCAGATTCATAATGGTTTGATTTTATGTTTGAGGGAAGACTTATCTAGAAAAATGTATGGCTTATGCTACAGCTTGAAATAGTGAAAATTAAATAAAGTGGCTAGAAATAAAATATTTGTTTGGTGAGACACATTTAATAACTTAGCAACCTCCTTCATATGTTCTGGCTTTTCCATTTTTTTTGTTCTGTTTATTTTGGCCCCATGTTGGTTCAATTAAACTGGTCGGTTCGGCCGGTTAAATCGCGAACCGATTTAATATATCAAAATTACGTTGACCCGATACGAGCCGGTAAATGCGGTCAAATATGACAAATTGGAAAGTCGGAAATCATTTTTTGACCGGCAATCAATCTACTATCATTAAGGTAATTCGATATCCTATCTGAGTTTGAAAACATTGTTTGTGAATTCTTTATATATCTTTTTATTTAGATATAATGTGATGATTGCTTTAAGTGCACCAATTTTAAATCGGTTGTAGTGTTATAATTTTAAAACATGCCCAATAATACACGAGTGATATTTTGGGCAATCTTATCATAATTGATCTAAAATTTATAAGTCGTGTAAAATAAAAAAACAACTCAAAAGTACATGTAGTTCGAGGAATTATCACAAAGAAGAATGTGCATCTTTTTAGTCAACGAATATATTAGACTTATCTACCATTTTGCAATATAAATGAATTTCATAGTATTTTCTAAAACTAAAAGCATCGACAGTTCGACACAAACTTTAGCATAAAGCAAATGCTCCAGTTTGAGATGTGAAATTATAGTAGAATAATGTACCAAATTGATTCTTTTCTCTTTTTCAATGTCCTAGCATCATATATTGTGTTGTCTCAGTCGAATCCTGACCAATTTTTTCAAAAAATAATAAAATCCAAACACATTATATTTTGGCATTCAACATCAAAAGAAAGAAATTAAATATGTTAATGTTACCACACAACTACATACTACCTGATGCAGTTTGATTTTTTCATATCACTTTATACAATTTGTAAATAATATATTCAAATTTGAACATTGATGATGTCATTTATATAAACCAAAATAGAATTTAACTAGACAAATAAAATACAAAGAGAGGAACCTAAAAAACGATTGTCAAACAAATTTCAAGAAAACTAAGTTACCAAAATGTGATCTGAAGCCAGTTTATCATACAAAAAGTGGGCATTTATTCTTAATTAATACAATTAATATTGAAATTATGCTCTTAATTAAATTCTTACACCTATAAGGCCTTCATCACAGGAACTTCTAACATATTCTAGTTTTTCCAATGCTGCTACATGGAGCTACTTACCTCAAGTAATTGTACAGATATGTGAAAATTGAATAGATGAATTGCACACAGAGAAAAATTGGGGACGAAAACCGGACCTCGATGCAGATGGTCGATGAGTTCTCCGTATATACAGAAGAAACGGCAAAATCATCCGATCATTTGGCCGTTGGAGGCGTATCCACAGCCCCCCCGTTGCTGCTAAACTTCCCGCTCGCCTGCTTCATCTTGAAGCTCGCCTGTTTCACCGGCCTCGGGAGGAAAAGGGCGAGGAGCATCTTCTCCAGAGACTGCGCCGTGTACTTGGCGTATTTACTCGCGCTCGTGTCCTGCTCCACCAACGGCCCGTAGTTCTGCATATAGCTCCGATAAACGGGCACAATGGCCTGCACGATAGCCTGGCACATCTTCTCCCTCAGATCCTTGTCGACAACCACCCAATTCGACTGCTTCGAATACATCTCATCAAAGGCCTCGTTGAACGCTTTTAGGCGCTGTTTCACGAGGTTACGAGCCGTGGCACGGCCCCCGGAGAATAAAATCAGCCCCTCCCTGCTTAGATGTGTGGGGAGTTTCCCCCAACTCTCTCTCACAAATATGGTGAAGTAATACTCCTTATACTGCTCGTGCTCGCTCAGCCACGGCTCCCCCACGACGCCCCCTAGCTTCGTCCCTTTCAGATACTTGTACAAGTGCCAGTGGTTGTTCATCAAGAAGAGGTACGAAGGGGCCGCGTCCTCGTAGCCCTTCGACCACGTCTCCAAATTGACCTCGATGGCTTTGACCAAGTTTAAAAGCTCGGTGATTAGGATCCTCTCTTGGAACTTCTCGTGCTTCCAGCTTTTCTCGATGACCAAAACTTGCGTGAGGATCGGCTTATACTCGTCGCCAAGAAGCTTATTGCAGTAATCGGTGATGAATGTGACCACTCTCGGGATGCTGCAATCTGGAGGAGGCGGGGTTTGTCGTTGCAGCTCGACTTGGACTAAAAGCTCCCAGAAAATCTCGCACGAGCCCTCGATGACTCTCTTGATCAGATCCCTAGTCATGCTCTGTATCTCAGCGCAGGCGGCTCCACCGAAGAGCCGGTTGAAATCCAATCTAAGTTTATTTAATGATGCAAAGATGTCTAAGAGCTTCAATAGCTTGATTGGATCCTTCTTGCTCTCGGTTACCATTTTCCCGAACTGCAAGAAGGCGAGAATCCCCGCCTGCGCGGCTATTTTAGGGAAGCAGCTCTTGCACACTTCCGATCCGATTTTATCAAAGACGTCATGGCAGAGCTTGTATTCGGCCTCGAAGAGATGCTTCATGGCAAACTCCAAATGCTTGCCCCATTGAGCGATGTAGCTCTCTATGCTCGCGACGTTATTGAACTCGGACACCGATATCTCAAGATAATCCAAATTGAGGGCTTGCAAACTCGCCCTAACATTCGAGCTCCTGACCTCGACGTAGATGGATATACACTTCTCGAGCCTCCCATTCACGGCTAATCTCCCTAAAATAGCGTGCAGCTTCTGAATCACAGCCACGGGCAACGGGGATGGGGCAATACTGGCCTGCTCGCCTGGCAGGGCAGGCGAGGACATAGGCAACGGGACGCTATACTCTGTCAAGAGCCGTTTCAACTCACTCTCTAATCTATCCAAAGCAACATCCAGCAGCCCGCCATCAAGGTGGCCGTTTTCCTCGCCCGTCTCCAATTCCCGGAGATTCTTCAACGCCCTCTTCAAATCCGTGATAAACCTCGAATCCGCTACCTTATGATCCTCCAAATACTCAACAATGTCAGCCAGCCATTGGATGGCCATCCCACAATTCTCCCCCAAAAACCTCAACGCCTCTTCGAGGCGTTTGAGCACACTGAGATACCCGGGCAGGTTAGTTTGGGGGTCCGACAACGACTTCTCAAGGCCATGGATAGCATCAAAAACCTTTAGAACCGCTGCAGCCGGGACCACGGCTCGATTTATATGACCACCTACGGAGCTCAGAGCCTCGCTCTCAGCTCGAATAGGGCGAATTGCTACCTCCATTGATGGCAACCTATGGTTAATCTCATCTAACCTAGGCCCAACCTTCTCCAACGACGAACCTAAGGCTTTCGATTTCTTTAAGCTCGACTTCAACAGCTTCCTAGCAGATAGCAATTTCTCAATCCCCTTATCCATTAGGGCTCAATTTATCAGCAAAAACAACGTAATTTCCAGCTGCTTATTCCAATCAATTTTCCAATGACCTAAAAATCTAATCTTTCTCACATCAAATCAAGTGAAATTAATCTGGATTACTGTAGACATCAACCTCCATTCTTTCCCTTCACCAAATTCCACCAAATCTTGACCACAAACAAACACCAAAATGGAAAAATCCCAACAACCAACAACCAGATAAATACCAGTAATTTATACACGAATCAATCTAACAGATACAGCAACAAATCAACAGAAGCAAATAACTCCACAAATAGAAAAAAAAAATATGATCTAAAAAATGGATCAGTTTAAACTAACACCAAAAAGCAACAGCACACGCTTGATCCTCGCAATGATTCAAAGCGGGAAACTTACAGAGAGTGGGAGAAAAATCAGGAAGAGAGAGAAAGGAGAAGAACCCTAAATCGGGAACCGAGAAAAGTTTGCGACTTTAGCTCGAGTCCAATGAAACGTGCAACAGTGAAATTGGAACTTTGATTATTTATTTATTTTTTAATCTGGGTTCACCGCTTTTGAGTTTTGATTAACACCCTCTTTTTAATTTTTTCCTTTTTCGCTTTTTAATTGGGGGAATACCGAATAAGCCTATTTGCAGTTATTGTGTGAAGAAGAATCATTTAAGAATCGAATCGGAGTTGTAATAATTAGGGCTAAAAAGATGGGGAATTAATAGCAACCAACTTCTTGTCTGCACATATCTTCGCAAAATGAAATTATTACTTCGCATGTCGGTCGTAATAAATTTTTTTTTTACTTTTTTCTTGCAATCATTTTTGCAAGGTTAATCATGTACCATATTTCCTTATTTTTGCAAGTTTAACATGATTTTGAAACTTTATAATAACGTACTCCCCCTTTTTTTTTAATCTTGGCATCATTTCCTATTTAGGGTGTATTTTTAGTAATGGCACTTGCCAGAAAAGGAAATAAATTTGTCTTAGAAAATTGGTCAACAAAAATGGCTATACGATTTTACACACAAAAGCATAACTTTCTTAATCTCCATGCCGAAAAGATAGGTGCCAAGCTAAAAAAAAAAGGAGGGAGTATCATTTTCCCAATTTGTTAGATTCCTAAAGAGTTGACGTGATATACTTTTATCGGTCATAGTTAGTTTCGTCAAAGTGTAGCTGCATATTTGTATTTTTTAGATTCATAAAGAATTGACAGGCATACCTTATCGGTCATAGATAGCCTCGATAAAGTGCAGTTAATGTTTGTATTTTTTAGTATTCTTTAGATTTATAAAGAGTTGACATGGCATATCTTATTGGTCATAGTTAGCCTCGGCAAAGTGCAGCTACATATTTGCATATTTTAGATTTATAAAGAGATAACGTGGCATACCTTATCGATCATAGTTAGCCTCGCCAAAATGAAGCTACATGGTTTTTGTATTTTCAATTCGCTATGCTTGTCAACTCACTAATAGTCGAAAATAAAAATTAGAGATATTAGTTTTAAAAAAATTAAAAGATGGTAATATGATATAACTTTCAAAATTATGTTAAAATGATAAAAATATGTGAAAATATGTGCATTAATTAGCATTGGGCATTGTTTTTCTCAAGGGAATTTGGGGAGCAAAGTATTTAATTTGCCTGAAGTTAAAGGGAAAAGATAAATCGAACATTGGATTATATGTAATTTGTGTACTAAATATATACATAAAATAGTACTGACGTAGATTAAACATGAACGATGCTTATCAAAAGTGATTATGAAAAATAGAAGGCATATCACTCTATATATAGAAATACAATAAAATTGTGTTTCCAGTTTGACTCGTTGCATCATTGGTTTAAAAAAGTTTGCTTTTTTTTAAGCAGTTTGCTTTTTTTCTTTAGAAATACCAAATTGATAAAGATAACCAAATGGGTAGACTCGACTATATTTTCTAAGGGCATGTTTGGTATAGAATATGATAATAGACGAGATAAATAATGTCGAGATAAAAAATGAAGATAAGATAAAAATTTTATCATATCTTGTTGTTTGGTA
>JAYJMF010000085.1:284562-298389 GCA_036873715.1 Salvia sclarea
TACAAATAATTTATTAAAATTATGCATTAAAATAGCCTTGTATGGCTAGCCATACTATATCCGAATAAATTTATTGTTAAATTATTTCAAAATTTATAAAGTGCTTGCATGTGAATTGGCGCGATCATCCAACGACTTCAACGTCTAATTTCTTCTCTACTTCTATTTTCAAATGCATTCTAGCTCTGCTCCCTTTCATTTACTATTTTATAGAACTTAGTTAGTGGTACTAACTTGGAAAACAACATTCTGATTTTATTTTTACATACAACAATATAAAATATACTAATTAATAAGAAAGGACTGAGAAGATAATCTCGAATAACCATTTTAGCATGTACAATCTAATTCTAGAAGGATTTGGAAACAAGAAAACATGCAAACATAGAGCATACTGCGTACCTATTAAAAGTTGAAATCAGAATAAAATGCAATATGCTTAACCATGAAATATAGATAACCATTACAAAAATATATACGAAAATTACATAATTAATGTATGTTTTTCTAGTCATTCTTATTCTATATCCAGGTTTGAAGTTGCTGAGATTTTTTATCAATTCTACTTGAGAATATTTCACAAAGTGTTATAACAGCCTCTTAAAATCATAATTTGTATTAATTCTATGTTTTAAGTTGTTAGCAATTATATCAGTTTAAGCAATTTAAATTTGTCCTTATAGCTAGACTGATTAAATAAAATCCTATTACTACTATAAACTTTATTGTCCAATACACTTGATAATCATTAAGGTTCGACAATAGTTTTAGTTAATTAAAGATCATCATAACTAAAATTATAACAATATCTAAATATAAGTTTGTAACTATGGGGATTTCCAACGAGGGGATGCGACCTTGGACATGTACGAGCATTCCAACGAATTGATACAACCATACAACGTTTCGATTAGACGATGCAAACCATGCGAGTCTCAATGAGGCAAGTCGAGGTGATATGAACGTTCCCAACAAGGCGATACAACTATTTCAATCTCAAATCAATTCTTTGTGGTATATATTACAAATCTATATATCATTAAAGACAAATTAAGATTTTCAAATTGATTTGAAATTGATTCCAATTTTGGATGGCAATTTTGTAGCTTCATTAAAATCAATAGATTATTATATTTTTATAAAAAATTAGACTAAATTAATTTTAAAACCATCGTACGATTTTTAAACGTTTCCCATATTTTTCGAGTTAGTGGGAAGACCAAATAGAGTTTTTGGATTTTTTTTTTAAAAGTAAAAATTCTTTTTTTCAACTTTTATCTATAAAATTTTATTCTTTCTCAAAATATTTTTATCTCATTAACATTATAATATGTAATATGTATCTTGAATTAAAGATAATATTACAAGCTTTAATTTAATATATGATATACAAAAAATTAATTTAGTTTGAATAAATTATAACAATTTAAAGTTTCATATACAAATTTATATATAAATATTAGTATAATGAGCCCCATACATAATATATGTATATTAACTACCCACAATCCCCCCTCTCCCCTTCTTTTTTTTCTTCTAAATTGATAATATTAATAATTTTAACTTTTGATTATTTTTTAAGAAATTATTTTATGATTTTTCTTTTTATTTTTGAATGTATTCATACACCAATTATTATAAATATATTATAATAAAAGGTTTATTGTATGTAATAATCATATAGTATTAATTATTGTGAAATATGCTAATTTGTCAAAATGTACCTATAAAAAGTATCATTGTAAGAATAACAAGTATAATGATTTGTAATTAATTCTACATCAATTATTTTTCATATTTAGATAAAGTTGATGAATAATGATTTCAATTATTTTTTATTTGTAATTATTAGTTTTATTCGATTAAGAGATTAAAAATACAATATATCAAAAATATTATTGTTGGAATATTAAAAAATGAATAAAATCTATGCCATCTATGCATTTAAGGTTGACATTTACTCTACACACACTACCAATAATTTTATTAGAATCTGTGGCGTCCATAATGAGCATATATTATGTGGATGGAGGGAGTATATACCCCCTCCAAGAAATTTCGAAGTTTAAATTTTTTTTGTTTCACTTCAAATTTTTTATTTTTTTACTTAAAGAATTACGTGCATCGCACGTGGGCAAATACTGGTTGATTAATTAATAGGGAACTACAATTGGAAGGGCATAATGTATTAACGGACATGGGCGAATTCATAATAATGGGGAGCTAAAAAATAGACAGTTTAGGCGTGTTACATTTTATATATCCAAAATATTTTGATATTCAAATAAGTTGTACCCTACAAAGATTCAATGAATATAATTAATTCATAATATAGTTAACTAAACTCAATAAGTGTAGCAATTTCAAACTCTTGCATCAATATTACGTTGTATATATAATGTCTCATACTCTAATGAAACGGTTAATATCTTGCTCAGTAAAATTTTCAGGATAAAATTTATTTACAAGCTTGTAAATGTCGTAGCCTTGAATAATTTAAAAGAATATTTAGGATCTAAAGTCATATTGAGAAATAAATTCAACATAGAAAAATCATTTAAGATGTAAAATATTTATACAAATTGGTTATTTTAAGAACCACATTTTAAAATGATAACTAGGAATCAATATATCAATCATTGAGTGCAATAACTTTCTCAATGAAGGCAGTTACTTTACACGTTGAATGCAACGATTTTTTTAGTTTTTTGAGTGTATATATGTGTGTGCGCGTGAGCATATTATAGGATTAAAAATTAAATATGATATTTGAGTTTTAAACTTCAAGCCTAAAAATCTATACCTATATTAAAAGAGAACTTTTACCATAAATAATCTTCCCGCTCTTTTTAACTTTCCTTTTTCACTTCTTCCCAATTTGTGCCTTAATTAACTTATTCCATTTGCATCGCTAAAACAATAATTACTACATTATATATATGGAATACTTGGAAGATAATTAGCTCTTAAATAGGGAAAGTCAATGTACCACAATTATTAGCTATATTTCTATGCGCAAATTTCATAATTATGTATATAGTGATTTTATGTGAATTTTTAGATTCCTTATTTAAATTTTGGAGGCGTACCTTTTCCCCAAAAAATTGTTAGTTTTCCTTCTTTTTTTTTCCGATTGTCATCTAATGAATAATGACTATAATTAATTTAATTGAATATTGTACCGATCAATGCTAAATCAATGGCAAAATTTTATAAGTTTTAAACGTCACAAACAATCTTTTCCAATTTAAAGATTACAATGTAATTTTTCACATCAAGCCTACTATATCTACCTATAAATATCAACTAATTTCATTCGCAGACAGAGTTCATTATCTCCATTTTAGTTTCACTATATCCATAATCGTGTGAAGATGTTTCTCATCCTTTACATTGCTTAGTCATCTAATTTCTAGATTATATATGCATTCGAATCATATTTGAAACTTGCGGTGTTGGTGTGTATTGAAGTCAAGTGTGATATCATTTTCGTTCAACGAGAGTGTGTGGAAATCAAATTAGGGGACTTGGTTTCCTAGAAATTCAAGATAGAGATTCAATCATTAAGGGGGAACTACAATTGTCCAATGAACTGGAAGATCAAGCCGCGACGTTATACTAAATTTGGGGGCTTATTTAGGTCGACACTTATATATGCTTATGTCTTTTGATCACTCTACAAAGTTATCATTGAATATGTTATATCATTAATCATTTGTGTTTTTTGAGAACACCACCATAAAATTATTGTGTGTTCATCTGTTGGTGTTAGTTGCTTTAGATTTCGTTAGGATAATCAAGAAACACTGATTTATAGTTAGGATAATCAAGAAACACCGATTTATAGTTGATGATGTTTTAGCACTAATTGTGAAGAATTAAATAAAAGCAAATAAAAATAGAAAAATAATATGTAGATAATTTAAAAGAAAATAATATATTAAATTAAAAGTTGGATAATATACATGCAAATTTATGAGTTGGTGCACAAATGAGAGTTTTGATAAATTTCACAATTTACATGCAATTTGCCCAATATTTAAATATATTACATAAACTATAAATATCATACATAAAATATTACGTATATTTTTTTATACATGCAAAATTGATGATATACTTTTTTATATATGACAAAATTTTAGAAAATAAAAAGTTATAATTCATTTGTCCCGTGGATCACAAATAAATTCTTTTTTTATATAAATAATAAACCTAAAACTAATTTTCCCGTGCATCGCACGGGCCAAATACTAGTTAATATACAAACTAAAAACGAATTCATACATTTTACACAACAATTTTAAGTTTGGCAATTAAGGAGTTGGGTTGTGAGTCATGATAAAGCATGTAATATATTGTTGGTGGCAGCCATGCATTCTATTTACATCATATTAATAGTGTATATGCTTTGTACAAGCATTGTCCAGCCACATTTCCACTCATTCACGCATACCAAATTGGCTCAATTTATGGACCATACTTTTAAAAAAATAGTTTTTATAAAATAATATATATCTTATTTTAATTTGTGTGGTGATCGTTAATAGTGGCATCAATTTATAATAATATGAGTTATATATACATTACCAAGCACATAAATTATGTTAATACTGTGTTTTTTTATATTAATTGTAAGGCTCTAATGTCTTCCCAAATGATTAGGAAACCATGATAAGCAAAACGTTAACAAAAAATATAAACTAATTAATTGGTTTAATCGCAGTGGGTGTTAGTTAAAACTTAAAACTAAACAACTATTAAAACTTTTAAGTGTGAAGAATGCATATGCGAAACTCTTAATCTACACTCTCTTAGTAAACATGATTAGGGGTAAAATTATTAACTAATTATTGAGAATGAAAACTAAGTTTAGTATAGTAGTACTACTTATCCAACCATGACCAGATACATCTAGCTACTTTCATTAATTCCACAAGGTTACGCTTTTTAGAGAAACACAATATTAATGCTACTAAATATATTACCTTTGTAAGGTTGCACCTAAAATTAGAAGGCATATAACAAACATAAGTCCCACATGACGAGTAGACCCACTTTTGTTTGTTTTTCTTTCCCATTTCTTGGACATATTTCAATTTTTTTATATTTATTTCTTGGGCATTTCAAATTTTCTTGTTTGTGTATAATCATATATTGACGGTGTATTAATATGTTACATGTGTGTATATTACTAAGTTAACAAAATGCGTCGTGACGTACAGCCAAAGCACAATATTAATTAAGCGGTAGGAACTAGGAATTTCTTAATCTTGGGATAATTTGAAATACTTAATTTTTTTTGTATAGGATTTTATCAATGATGAAAAATAAATGTCGTAAAATAATTAGTCATAACTGAAAGTTCATATGTCTAAATTATTGTTAGATTTTTTAGGTCGAGATACCAATCATATTTCTCCAATATATAATACATAATATTTGCGCTTCCATAAAAATTCTCCCATTTATTTAACAAACGTATACGCAATTTTAATTAGCCCGCGTAAATAAATGCATACGCACACACACATATATATAACAACATATATATGCACACTTTCCTATTAATTTATATGTATGTAACTTGCATGTGATACACACAAACACATATCTATATATAAGTGGCTCTCCTCACTAATTTTGTGAGAAGCTAAAGAAGGGGCACAAACAACAAACACCTAGTCCAAAATATACATATATTTAAGTGTGTTTGTGTGTGTGTGTGAAGAGAGAGAGTGATGGAATGGAGAAAATGTTATCTAGATGTAGTATTGGTGCCAATGGGGTTGATGATATGCATGGGCTATCATGTATGGCTATGGCACAAGGTTCGAACCGACCCCTTCACCACCGTCATCGGAACTAACGCCCGCGGCCGTCGACTTTGGGTCGTCTCCATTATGAAGGTATGCCACTATTATCAGTTCACGCCACGTGTATAAACCGTCCATATTTTTATTTTTTTATTTTTTGTATAAATGACAATCTATTAAAGACATAGTCAAATTAATTCGCCCATATTCAAATTATACGATGGTTAGATTGTTTGACTGGTCAGCCAATGTCTATGTTCGGATACAAATTTATACAGTATCTAGTACTAGTGTCATAGTATTTGTGTAATCATAATTCATTATCTACAATATTATTGCTAGTTTAAAAGATAACTTTAGTAGATGTATTTGGATTTTTCCAACTTAGGATATGGTTGCAAGAATTGTTAGTTTTTATTGTTTTTTTTACATTTAGTTGTGCAATCTAAGGTATATTCAATACAATGTACGTATATAAGCATGGTTTAATTTTGGCGAATATCAATGTTTATAATAATTAAAAAACAAAATTCCCCTTCTTTACTAATGCGCTAGTCTAACTAACGTTCGTCGCAATTCCGTCGTTAAATATGATTAGCTAAAAAAATTTCTGTCGCTAAATTCGCGGATTCTGATTAATGATGTCAATAACAAATTTCAGGACAACGAGAAGAAGAACATCCTAGCGGTGCAGACCCTGCGCAACACGATCATGGGGTCGACGCTGATGGCGACGACCTCGATCCTTCTCTGCTCGGCCCTGGCGGCGGTGGTGAGCAGCACGTACAGCATCAAGAAGCCGCTGAAGGACTCCGTCTACGGGGGCCACGGCGAGGTGATGATGGCGCTGAAATATGTGCTCCTCCTCCTCCTCTTCCTCTTCTCCTTCGTCTGCCACTCGCTCTCCATCCGCTTCTTCAACCAGGTCAATTTCCTCATCAATTGCCCGGCCCCGGCCCCTGAGGCAGGGGGGGCCGGGGCCGGTGGGGCCCACACGCCCGACTACGTGGGGGAGCTCCTCGAGCGGGGGTTCCTGCTCAACACGGTGGGGAACCGGCTCTTCTACGGGGCGGTGCCGCTGCTGCTGTGGATTTTGGGGCCGGTGTTGGTGTTGCTCTGCTCGGTCACCATGGTGCCCCTGCTCTACAATTTGGATTTCATTTTTGTTGAGGGGAAAGGGAAAGGGAAAGGGAGTAATCTTGTTGGATGTGGTGCTGTGTGACAAATGATGATGATGATCATGTTGCAACTTTTTTTAAATAAATTAAATTACAACTTCTTTGATCTTCATTATGGTATTTTTTTGGGGAATGTTGTTGTTGGATGTTTTTAGTAGTGGCAAAAGTAGCGGGTCGGACCAGACCAAACCGGACCAACCCGAGCTGATCGGGTTGATGGCTAAAATTGGGCCAGACCGGCCCGGCTCGAAAGCGTGTTTAAGCCCATCTTGATTGGAGAGTTATTGATCATGTAACGATTAGCATACCAACCCAATTTACAAGCCATATTAAGATTTTGTTATGAATATTGAAAACCATCGTTAAATTCGTATTTTTGATAAAGATTTTATTTGATCATAGATGGAACAATATCCGTTTACGGTCGTTTCTAAAGGTATCTTTCCTTGGTTCGGACCGATATGGATAGACTTAAGGGCCAAATGTGAGAATAATCAGTCTCAAACAGAAAGTAGAAACTATAGATTTGTTTCTGAAAAACTTAACAATTATAACCAATCTAAACTTAAAAAGACATAAATGACCTAATTAAATATATAGGGTTTAACCCAAATAAACATCGGAATCGTAACTATGTAAGTATGTTATTTTTGTGGCAATGGTGAAATACACCCAATTTCTACTTGCAAGGATGAAAAATACCCAGGTATCCAGAAACATATACTCCCTCCGTCGCATTAAAGATGACCTCTTTCCAAAAAAAGCAAAAATTTAACACATAAAATTCAAAAAATAGGATAGCCCTCAACATTTTATACCTTACAAAAGTCTTTCCTTAATCTCCGTGCCCAAAAAGTTGGGGCCATCTTTAATGGGACGGAGGGAGTACTAATTAAGCCAATTTTTTTCCAGCACTGGATATTCCACGTGGCGCACTAGAATACAACGAGAAAATACACTTGCAATTCTCCGAAATGGCCAAATTGAACTTATTATATACTCACCAAAGCATCTTTGAAAAACAGAGGATGTGAAAGATGTTACAAGTCCAAATTAAATCTCTACTTATGTATGTTGGTTTCGTTAGTTCATTCTCCAATTTCAATTTAATCCGATTAAATTACGAATTTCACATGTTACAAAACAAGGAGAGCTATTATTAAATTTACCACCACCAACACCAACACCATCACCAAGTCCAGAATCGCAGTTCACATATCCAAATAAAAAACCTACTAAAGAAAAAACATGATACATAAAAATGGAGAAATGAAGAGAGCCAAAGCAGCCATGGCTTCATTTGGAAATGGGATCGACGTGATGAGCCTCCCAAGTCCACATATCCGGGAGGCGATCGCCGACGACCCCGTTGCTGCTGAAGCTCTCCGGGTTCTGATCGAGCCCGATCGCTGCTGATCCCGAATACGGGGAGCCGTCGTCGCCCCGGCCGCCCATCATCGGAGGAATTCCGCCGTTGCCGCTTATGTAGTCCTGCGGCGTAGTCAGGTAGTTCTGGAGAAGATGGCTCAGGCTCGACGTCAACGAGCCGCGAGCAACCATGTCTTCGGCTAGTTTCACCTAAGCATTCAGATTCTCGTCAAAATCGAACCGAACCAAACCAAACTAAACCAAACCGTATTTGTAATTTAAAGGAAAAGAAATTTAACTAAACCGAACCGAATTATCCAAAATTTTAGAATCAAAACCAAGAACCGGAACTAAATGAAATTTTATATTACTCCATTCGTCCCACTAAAAATGACTCGTTCAAGAAAATAAAATAAGTGCCTCAAATCTAGTGGGCCACGCCACTCTAAAAACAAAAACACAACTTCCTTAACACACGTACGCAAAAGTAACGAGTTACTTTAGTGGGCCAGAGGGAGTATTATCTATGATTTATAAATTATTTAAATAAAATTAATACTCCATCCCACTAAATGTAACTCGTTCCAGAAAATGAAATAATTCTGTCTTAAAAAGTGCCTCAGATCCAGTGGGCTACACCACTTTAAACACAACTTTCTTAAAATACGTGCCCAAAAATAGCGGCCACTTTAGTGGATGGAGGGAGTATTATTTGTGATTTTGTAAATTATTTAAATAAAAATTATATTAAATATATAATTCGGGTTTCGGTTTTGTTTGGTTTTGAAAAGGCCGAACCGAACCGATCCGAAAAAACGAAGCAAATTCAATATTTCGATTTTGTTAAGTTATTTGTATTCCGAATATTTTGCTCGCCCCTAATGTTGCAATGAGTACCTTGGCTCGTAGAGCTTCGACATCCGATCTAAGCACGCGGTTGTTCGTCGTGGAATCCTTGAACTGTTGAGTGGCATCAGCGAGCTGTTTGAACAGAGTCGCGTTCTCGCCTCGTAGTTGTTCGACCTGTTGCTCGAGATCGGCCAAGTGAGCTTGCTTCCTTCGTCTAGACCGCCGTGCAGACTCCCGGTTCGACACCATCCTACAACCACACTCTCATCGTTTTCGTCAACACATAATCTCGAGTTTTTGATCTCAATGAAAGCGCGTATGCATATACCTTTTGATGCGCTTGACATCAACCGGATTCGTGCCCTGGTCGTAGGAGCCGGCTTCGATCTCAATGTCCTCCTCGTCCGATTGGTCGTGCGACGAGCCACTGCTGGCGCCAACCGCTTGATTGTCCGTGCCCTTCGAGGTATACGCCGATGTCGGGCTCTCAACTAGAGAAGAAGAGGAAGACAAAATCAGCACAGACGAACAAAGAAACAAAAACAAGAGAGATTTATTGATTTTTATGATGAGGGGGGCTCGAGCCCCCCCACCCTTATACTACACTTACCACATATGGATGATTGGGATTCAATCGGCTTCCAAGGCCAGACCGGAGGCTCTTGCAACGCGTTAGGAGCCGCGATTTCTCTTCGGATTTCCTGAGATTCGAGCAAGCTGTGCAGTGAGCGAGGGGAGCGACAGGGAGGTGGAAATATTGAGACGGAGAAAGCATATGATTGATGTAGTCAAATAAAGGGCGTCGCGGTAGGAGTTTACCATGGTGTTTTTAGGGGAATGGAGAAGAATCAATAATTTATTGAAGCTTCTCCTCAACAACAGAGAATCTTCAGAAATTCAATCTGGTAGAAATGATAAACAGATAATGTGCAGTGCAGGGATAATAACTATACAAATTTTTATTGAGTAGTAAGAAACGATCATTTATTGCCTGCACGCACACGACAAGAACAAGGCACGAATGTATTCAACGTTATTCATCATCAAATTTTGAAAGCTTCCAACATTTCTACTCAAACTCAAAAGGGCAAATTTCTCTAGAAAAGTATTAATTTTTCCGTCTTTAAAGATCAGAAACGCTGCAGAGTTGAAGCAGAAACATTCAAGACGAAGAAGAAACACACGAAGCAAGCATATCGCGATCATAGCAGACAGAATGCTGAATGTTTCTGCAAAGATTTCGCCTTTTTGGTGCCTCGAGCTTACAAAACTCGAGCTAAGTTCACTAATGATTTGCCAATACTAGCAAGAAATGCTTCAATTTGTCTCAAGGAATCAAAACAACATTTCTCAAGAATCCTGTTTTGTGAAGGAATCTCCATTTGTCTAGTGCAATAACATGTTACTTTTTCTATCAGCATTTGAGCCCACAGATCTTGAAATATGACTTATAATTAACACAATTTTCTCTCTCCATGTGGTGTTTTTCATGCCAAATCTAAGAGCTACATGCCATTCAATTATAAACAAACATTAGGGGCAAAAAGCATGGGGAGATAGGACGACAAATGACATTTTGAAAACCAAACTCAAATTTTTGTCTCCTTCTAACAAACACCGACAGTCAAGCACACACTGATCTCACTGTGCTAACAATATTTTAAACCAGCCAAAACATTCAAGCTCATTGCAAGAACACCATCTACTTCAATAAATATTCAAAAACATCATCTGAATTTGACTGATCAAGAACCATTTTTTCACATCTCCTTTACGATTTTCGGAAAGGGGGTTTCGAGATTCTTCGAAAGAGAAGAGGCATCATCCAGCATCAACATTCAAGACCATTAGTGCCAAAAAGGGGAGAAAGTGGTTTTGGAGATTACTAGAAAAAGAGAAAAAAAGGGGTCAACCAATCACCACCTAGATGAACATATGTTCCTACTTTGAAATGACACATAAACCTTATGTGGTTAAAGATCATTGCTTTCAAATTGCCAAACCATAAAAGATAGAAACAATACTAAAGCTGAGGCATTCATGAGCTTTAATAAAAGCTAAGTTTCACTTTTGAAACATTGACTCATAAAAGAACCCAAACACCACTTTACTTTGGCACTATTGATTTTACATTACATTAGCCCATCACTTTTTCCCCCAAGTTGAACAATCAACCATACATGCCCAAAGTAAAATTTATCAAATCAAACAAAAATCCCAACACGAAAAAAACTATTCAACAAAGAAAAAAGATAGCATCATTCATAATTAAAAAAAAAAAAGCACAATATAAATTCCAAAAAAATCAAATCTTGAACCCTCATCACGCAAGATGTCTCCTCCAAATTCTCTCTTTCTCTTTATTCTCTACTTAAATATTGCAATAACCCATTATTTCTATAGCTCCATCAAAACCCGTCAATATTCCTCAACAAAACTTACATACAAAAATCTAAAAAATTGATATATTCAACAAAAGTTAATAAAAAAAAATCTTTTTTAGTTGAAGTGTAGAACTAACCAAATTCTTGAAAGGGAAAGTGACATGATCGACGTGCTCCATGGCAAAGAGGGCATGATGATGATAGGAATCAGAGCCTTCGAAGTGATGAATTTTTCTGTCTTCTTCAGAGGCAAAAAGTTCATGAAGAGCTAATTCGGATTGGCTCTTCTTCATGTCGCCACAGCCATAGATTGAGCTATTCTTCATAATCGTTTTCTTGTTATCCATTGCAGATTCTAACTGGTTCACTTGTTTTCTATTAGTTTTTTTTTTTTTGGTTTTTCTGTTGTTTTCACTCACAGTTCCCTGTGTGTGTGTGAAAATGGAGAGAGAGAGAGAGAAAGAGAGAAAGAGGGGAAAGGGAAGAAATGAAGAGAGGGATGTGAAGTATATAAGAAAGGTAGGTGGAAGTGAAATGAGGAAGAAGCCAAAGTGGCTTTTGTTATTGAAAGAGAAAAGGTGGGAATCATTGCATGAAGTCACATTATCATGTACTTCTTTCTCTATCAATTTACCTTTTTACCCTTGGACCTCTAACTAGTAGTATTTCACCTTTCTATTAATCTCGTATACTATTTGAATTGATCTATTTTTCATTTCGATCCGTTCTAATTGTATTATCTCATTCTAAATTAATTACACACAAAATAAGTATGTGAGATCATATTATTTTATTTCTTCAATACAATATTTTCTTAATTTATGTGTAAATAGTGACGGGTTGATACAAAAAATGAGATGAACGGTGTTACAGAAAAAATACTGCAAAAGTCAAAGGTCTTCAACTCAATGGAATCTTAGCTGACACTGGCAAATTGTGCGGATCGGATAGGTATCGTGTTGATCTAATGACGATCAGATCTGATAAGGATACAGTCGCCCTAAACACGAATAAAATATTACTTAAACCTGAACACGAATGTGGTAGAATGTCTTTTGTGTTGACACGACAAGATTAAAACCTGAACATACACGCACGACGAGGACAGGTGAATCATAAAGAAAGAAATTATAATAACAACAACAATGTTAATGCATAATATGCGATTTTACACAACAAATTCAGTTTTAAATTTAAAATAAATGCAATCAAGGATACACTTCAAATTTAAAATTCCTAACTGAAGATTAGTTTGGGTGGACAAAATATAAGATAATTATTATGTATAATTATGTTATCATGGGACCCATATCTAACCCGACCATACACAAATTTAATAAGATTGGACATTAATTAATCTATTAATTTCATGCGTCTCAATATCGAATTATTATAACAGTGTAAAATATTATCAGTCAAATTTTATTTTTTTAATTGAAGTATAATATCCAAAAATCAAGCAATTGTTTCTCCAGTCTCCGAAATACCTAACAAGATTTTGGTGGGAATATTTTAATTAAATTTGTCACAAAATTAAGCTAATAATAACTCAGAGATTCAGACCAAAACTATTGCAAAATGAATTTTACAGAATTGAATGAGTGTATTTTTCATTTTAAATATATGTAAATGTGGGATTGGTGGAGCTAGTAAACATGAGGAAGCAGGGTGGTATTGATTAATGGGGCATGGGTGGGACATATAGATCACCGACCTTTGAAAAAGTTGAAAATGTGTGTAACTAAATTATTAACTTTGTCACTGTCAACTTTTGAAGGTTATTCTAGGAATTTTGTCCTATCGTAGTATATAGTATTTTGTAATATTGTGACGAACATCCTCTCTCTCTCTCTCTATAGTAGTATAAATTTTATTATCTTTATTTGTTTACGGCCACACGATTAATGTATATTTGAGACCTTTATTAAGGGATTTATATTTATTTATTTATTTATTTAACTTTTACTTTCTTACTGCCCCAATTATTATTTTATACTTGTATTCACTCAGTGTGACTACCTAACTATTACATCAGGTGTTACCTTTTATTAAATTTCAAAATAAATTAATATTAGGTATTTATTGACATTGGTGCGCAATACGGCAATAGAAAGACAGCATCGTTCAGGCTCACCAATTTTTTCATTTAAAAATAACTAGTAAGTAGTCCGTCGAAATTCGACGGGAAATCAATTTACGTCATTAATATTAATATGATATAAAAAAATTATT
>JAYJMF010000085.1:298489-312745 GCA_036873715.1 Salvia sclarea
CCCTTGGGTTCGACCCGAAGCTTACCACTAGCGGAACCTAGTGTAGAAGTCTCGGAATTACAAGTATTATCTTGGCGTAAAGCGTTGCTCAAGCAACGACAAACACCCCGAGTGGCGCACACCGCCAGATTGGCGCCGTTGCCGGGGATTGGCGCGATTTCAGCTTGTTTTCTCACTAACCCTACCCATGGCCTGGGAACTTGTTTTCTCAAGCAACGGCAAACACCCTGAGTGTCTCACACCGCCACAGTGCGAAGTGGATCGCGACGCTGTCCTTGAGGGCCTGATTGCCGAGGTAGGGCGAGGAGACAGAGGGGGGCTCCGAGGCTGAAGTGGGAGGCTCGCCATTTTAGAAGGGGCAGGAGCCACCGAAGCAACCGGCTTCAGGGGTCAGTTGATCCCTTTTCTTGTTGTATTTTTTTTTTTTTTTTTTTATGACGATGCCTTTCTGGCGTCGTCTTTTTTTTGTAATCAAGGATTCACTTAATGAATAAAAAATTTGCTTTCTTTATTTATTGTTGTAGCCGTGTACACCTTCTTTCCAACCCCTCGATTTGAGTCCCTGGACTTCTGAGATCCGTAGGCTGACCCGTGCCTATGAGGCGAAAGAGGTCGAAATTATCCATGTTAAGGGTCTTCTCGGCCATGCCCAGGATGAGGCTGAGGTGAGGTCTGTGGTGGCCCAGGAGAGGTACGACGAGCTGAAGGCTCATTTTATTGAGCTTGAAGAGAAGCTCGAAATACAAAGTGAGGACGCGAAGCGCGTGGCCGAGGAGCATGCCGAGTATGAGGCAATTATCCATCGGAATGGAGGGGCGACCATTTCCGAAGTAGAAGAGAAGGTGAAGGAGCTGCTCGCCCGATGTTGCGACTACAAGCGCCGATATGGGGCGACATAGTGGGAGTATTTGAAGCAGGTGACCGAGGCGAGAAAGATGGGTGGCATGTATAGGACAGTGGTGGGTCGTCACCCGCATCTGAGGCAAATTTTGTCCTCTGATGCCGAGCCTTCCTCCTCTACCAGATCTCCCTCTGATGCTCGGCCTTCTTCTGCTACTCGGCCATCTTCTAGGCCCTCTTATTCGACAAGACCTTCTTCTTCTTCTTCCACCCCGAGGCCGAGCACTGAGGTGGTTGACAGACTCCCAAGGGAATTATATGAAAGGGAGCGCCAAGGCCGATCTGGGCGAGGTAGTGGTAGGACCAGGGGTAGCCTTTGTAGCCGAGGTCGGGGTCCGTCTCGGGGCCGAGGTGGAGGTCGAATTAGCATAGATAGTATATTGAGTAACGACTTCGTTGATACCTGGCTCAACTTCAGTCGTCGTCCCTCGTGGTCTTGATGTAATTATTGTAACTTGCTATAAAATTATTTCATACTGTATATATGAATTTTCCCTTTATACAATAATTATTCCGATGTTAGATTCTTCTTTGCTTCCTTGAACAAAGGCACTAGAAATAGCCCGTCTTTGTGCTAATAATGAAGGTAAGCTCGTTCTCGTTTACTTGAACGAAGGTACTGGGAGTAGTCCATCCTCGTACTAGTGACGAAGGTAAGCTCATCTTCGTCTATTTGAACGAAGGTACTGGGAGTAGCCCGTCCTCGTACTAGTGACGAAGATAAGCTCATCTTTGTCTATTTGAACGAAGGTATGGGTTCCTTATTTGTCGAGAAGTGTCGATAGGGGTGGTCCCCTTACGCGCGTTTATTGTGTACCCAGTACTGGTTTATACGATCCTTGATCGTGTGTTTGTCTTAAAAGTGAGAGACAGTTCGCATGAGTATGTAGAACGTATGCAATATGAGGTGCAGAAAAGATAACACATAGAGATTTTTTGAAAGAAAGAAGAATTTTATTAAAATATAATGAAAGAGAGAAAAAAATAAAATCCTAAACATATGCTTAGCACATAGGTGTTCTACCTATACAAAGTATCTCTTAAGATGGATGGTGTGCCACGTACGAGGTATCTGCTCTCCCGAGAGGTGGGCGAGCATGTATGACCCCTTTTCAAGAACTTCGTCGACTTGGTATGGTCCTTCCCATGTGGCTTCCAATTTACCGAGCTTATCCGCCTTACTGACTTCATTGTTTCGGAGGACGAGGTCGCCTACTCGAAATTGTCAGTTTTTAACTCTTTAGTTGTAGTACCGAGATATTTGTTGTTTGTACCAAGCTTCCCTTATGTAGGAGAGGTCTCTTTTTTCCTCTAATAAATCCAGGTCAGTTCGGAGGTTTTCCTCGTTGCTTTCTTTCGAGAAGTTTATGGCTCGAAGGCTTGGCATCCCGATCTCGACTGGGATTACTGCTTCGGTTCCATATACCAAGCTGTAGGGCGTTTCACCGTTGGAGGTCCGAGGCGTTGTACGATACGACCATAAGACTTGGGGCAGGTTCAGGACCCATTCGCTTTTAGCTCTGTCGAGGCGGGTTTTGAGTCCGTTCACAATCGTTCGATTGGTGACTTCAGTCTGCCCATTAGCCTGGGGGTGAGCTACCGAGGTGAACTTTTGCCGGGTTTGAAGGTCTTCGCACCATTGCCGGAATGCTTTGTCTGTGAATTGTGTGCCATTGTCCGAGATTAGGACTTTAGGTATGCCGAAGCGACATACAATGTTCTTCCAGACGAAGTTGAGAGCATTTCTGCTTGTGATCTTTGCTAAGGGTTCGGCTTCTACCCACTTGGTGAAGTAGTCGATGGCCACAATTAAGAACTGGAATTGTCCCGGAGCTTGATCGAGGGGCCCTACTCTATCGATGCCCCATTGCACGAACGGCCAGGGGCTTTGTATGCTTGTGAGTTCGGTTGGTGGTAACCTCGGCACAACCCCGTGGGCTTGGCACTTCGGACACTTCTTTACGAGGTTCATAGCGTCTTGATGCAATGTTGGCCAGTAGTATCCACATCGCATGATTTTCTTCTATAATACCCGAGCTCCGATGTGACTCCCACAGGACCCCTCATGCACCTCTCGTAGCACGTAATTTGCCTGTTCTGGGCCAACGCACCGTAGTATGGGTTGAAGATATGATCTTCTGTAGAGAACGCCTTGTTCGAGTAGGTACTTTGGAGACTTGCTCAAGATTTTTCTGGCTTTGGCCTTATCGTTGGGTAGTTCTCCCTTACCTAAGTAAGTTAGAAAGGGAGTCATCCAGTTCGGCTCGTCGTCGGTAATTAGGTTAATCTCGGCTTCGTCTATACTTAGCTGTCGAACCTCTTCTACTGGCGATTCTGTGGATGCTGAAGCTAATTTGCTTAGGACGCCGGCTCGGCAATTATGTCCCCTTGGAATGCGAGTCAATTGGAAAAATGAAAAAGTTTGCAGTAGACTTTTGGCCTTTTCAAGGTATCTCTTCATCCCTGTCGCCTTTCGCCTCGTATTTTCCTAGTATGTGACTTACCACAACTTGTGAGTCACTGTAGACCTGTAGAGCTCGTATATGCAGCCTTTGTGCCAGACGAAGTCCCGAGATTGTATGCAAGAAAACACGAAAAGATTTTTGAAAATAAAGAGAATTTATTAAAAATATAATAAAGAGAAAAAACAATAAAATCGAAAACAAAAACCTAAACATATGCCTAGCATGATAGATGCTCGACCTACACGAAGTATCTCTTGAGATGGATGGCATGCCACGTACGAGGTATCTGCTCTCCCGAGAGGTGGGCGAGCTTGTATGACCCTTTGCCAAGGACTTCTTCTACTTGTTATGGTCCTTCCCATGTGGCTTCCAACTTGCCGAGCTTATCAACCTTACTGACTTCGTTGTTTCGGAGGACGAGGTCGCCTGCTCGGAATTGTTAGTTTTTAACTCTTTGGTTGTAATACCGAGCTACTTGCTGTTTGTACCGAGCTTCCTTTATGTAGACGAGGTCTCTGTTTTCCTCTAATAAATCCAGGCCAGTTCGGAGATTTTCCTCGTTGCTTTCTTCCGAAAAATTCACGGCTCGAGGGCTCGGCATTCCGATCTCGACTAAGATCACTGCCTCGGTTCTATACACCAAATTGTAGGGTGTTTCACCGTTGGAGGTCCGGGTTGTTGTGCGATAAGACCATAAGACTTGAGGCAGGTTTTGGACCCATTCGCCTTTAGCTTTGTCGAGACGGGTTTTGAGTCCATGCATAATCGTTCGATTGGTGACTTCGGTCTGGTTAGCTTGGGGGTGGGCTACCGAGGTGAATTTCTGATGTATCTGGAGTTCTTCGCACCATTGCCAGAACATTTTGTCCGTGAATAGCGTGCCATTGTCTGAGATCAGGACTTTTGGTATGCTGAAGCAATACACAATGTTCTTCTAGACGAAGTTGAGAGCGTTCTTGCTTGTGATCTTCGCTAAGGGTTCGGCCTCGACCCATTTGGTAAAGTAGTCAATGGCCACAATTAAGAACTTGAGTTGTCCTAGAGCTTGGTCGAGAGGTCCTACTATATCGATACCCCATTGCACGAACGGCCATAGACTTTGTATGCTTGTAAGGTCGGTTGGTGGTAACCTCGGCACAACTCCGTAGGCTTGGCACTTCGGACATTTCTTTACGAGGTCCATAGCATCTTGATGCATCATCGGCCAGTAGTATCCCCATCGCAGGTTTTTCCTTGACAATGTCCGAGCTCCGATGTGGCTTCCACATGACCCATCATGCACCTCCCGTAGGACATAGTCAGCCTGTTCTGGGTCGACGCACCGTAGTATGGGCTGAAGATAGGATTTCTTGTAGAGAATGCCCTCTTCGAGTAGGTACTTCGAAGCCTTGCTCAAGATTTTTCTTGCCTCGGCTTTACTGCTGGGTAGTTCTCCCTTACCCAAATAACTCAGAAATGGAGTCATCCAGTTTGGCTCGTCATCAACGATTGAGTTGACCTCGGCTTCTTGTATGCTTCGTTGTTGCACTTCCTCTACTGGTGACTCCGTGGACGCATAAGCTAGTTTACTCATGACATCGGCTCGGCTATTCTGTCCCCTTGGAATTCTGGTCAGCTGAAAAAAAAAAAAAAAGCCTGCTGCAGACTTTTGGCCTTTTCGAGGTACTTTTTCATCCTTTCGCCTTTCGCCTCGTATTTTCCCAGCTCTACCTCGTTATTTGTGTTTGTAAAGGCGAACCTGAGTGTGTAGGTGACTTCGTGCCCATCCGGTCCTATTAGTAGGATGCCTGCCCCGCTTCCTTTTTTTGCCCGACGCGCCATCCACGTACATTTGCCAACAGTCTTTGGGCGCTTCTTGCGTGGGCTCGGCTTCGGTTTTCTGTGGGATAGTCTCGGGGGATTCTGACTTGTCAGCGAACTGGACTTCTACCAGGAAGTCCGCCAGTGCTTGACCCTTGATGGCTTGACGAGGGCAGAAGGAGATGTCATGTTCACCCAGCTCTACCGCCCATTTGGCAACCCTTCCTGAGGCCTCCGGTTTTGTCAATACTTACCGAAGTGGGAGATCGGTTAGGACATGTATAGGATGCGTGTGGAAGTAGGGTCGTAGCCTTCTAGCTGCGTTTACCAATGCCAACGCCGATTTTTCCAGCGGTTGGTACCTTGTCTCCGGGCCTTTAAGAGCTCGGCTGATGAAATACACCGGGAGCTGGCGGCGATCCTCTTCTCGTACGAGCACTGCACTTATGGCTTCGTCCGAGACCGCTAGGTATAGAAAAAGATTCTCACCTTCTTTTGGCGCGGACAATGTTGACAGCTTGGAGAGATAGCCCTTTAGGTCATTAAACGCCGATCTCTGCTCGTCACCCCAATTAAAATCTGGAGCCTTCTTCAGGACTTTGAAGAAGGGCAGTTGTTTCTCGGCTGCCTTGGAGAGGAAACGGCTTAGTGCAGCTAGGCTTCCAGTTAGCTTATGCACATCGTTGATAGTCTTTGGTTCTCTCATTCCCAACACGCCTTTAATCTTGGATGGGTTGGCTTTTAGACCTTCTTGAGAAACCCAGCATCCTAGGAACTTGCCAGATCGGACCATAAACGTGCACTTGCTAGGGTTTAACTTCAGATTCACCTTGCGGAGGAGGCTGAGGACGACCTTAAGGTCGTCTGCACATGTAACTCGCCCTTTGCTTTTGACGACGATGTCATCCACATATACTTCCACGCTCCTGCCGATGTGGGGTTGGAAGATCTTATCTACCATTCTTTGGTAAGTGGCACCAGTGTTTTTGAGTCCAAAGGGCATTTTTTCGTAGGCGAAGACGCCGAAGTCAGTGATGAAGGCTGTTTTAGCAGCGTCCTCGTCGCTCATTAAGACCTGGTGGTAGCCCTTGTAGAGGTCCAGAAAACTAAACACCTCGTACCCCACCAAGGCCTCGACCTTCTTATCAATGTCAGGCAGGGGATAGCAATCCTTTGGACAGTGCTTGTTGAGGTCGGTGTAGTCGATACACATCCTCCATCCTCCCCCGCCTTTTTTGACCATCACCGGGTTGGCAATCCAGGTTGGGTACTTGACCTCGAACAGTATTTGAGCCTTCAAAAGTTGATGTACCTCGTCATGTATGACTTGATTTCTCTCTGCAACGAAAATTCTTCGCTTTTGTCGTACCGGTTTGACGTTGGGGTCTATGTTGAGCTTATGAGTGATGATGCTCGGTGACACTCTGTTCATGTCTAAAGGTGACCAGGCAAAAACGTCTCTGTATTCCCTTAGGAGTTGGATGATCTGCTCTCGAAGTTGAGGGACTTCGTCCAACCTTACTCGGACGACCTTAAGCGGATCGTCCTCGTAAAGAGTCACCTCGTCAACGGGACAGTTTGGAGCAGACGACGCCTTTTCTTGCCCCAACTCCTCGGGTGGCTGTAGTTGCTATGCTTGTGTGTGTTGGGATGGAGTCCCAGTGCTTCCCTTCAGGGCCACCTGCATGCACTCCTTCGCCCTCTGCTGGCTGCCTCGCACAATAGCGGTCCCACCTCGGGTGGGGATTTTAATGGTTAAATGATACATTGAGCATACTGCTCTGACCGCGTTCAACCAATCTCTCCCGAGGATAATATTGTAAGGTGAGTGGGCTTTTACTACAAAGAATTGCAAAACTTTGGTGGAGCTTGTCGGCTCTTTCCCTACTGTGACGGGGAGACCGATAACTCCTTCGGGCTTAGTCTCCTCTTGTACGAAGCTTCGTAGCGGAACTGGCGCTGGTGCAAGGTGAGCCTCTTCTATGCCTAGTTTGTCAAAGCAATCTCTGAATAGAATGCTTACTGAGGCACCGCTATCGACGTAGATGCGATGTACAACCTTGTTAGCCACCACTGCTTGGATCACGATGGCATCTTGATGAGGCACAACGGCTTGGACAGGGTCCTGATCTGAGAACGTGATGGCTTCATCCCTCCTGAACCGCTTGTTTGTGGGCTCATTAGTAGAGCGACTTCGGGCCTCGGACTTTAGGGATGCCTTTATGGCTCCATGAGGGAGCCCGGTAATGGTGGCTACGACACCGTCGATTTGGGGTTCGTCGTCATCCTCGTCGGTGTCGCGCTTCGCTTTCCCGTTGTCGCGGGGGCCACAACCTCGCCTGCCTCGACCTCGATTCTTCCATTGTTTTCCTTTGCTCTGGGCTGGGGGATCCTCTCCACCAGTACGTCGGTTGGCCGGCCCCTGGAATTTTTTGAGGGTGCCCTCACGCACCAGTTTCTCAATATCGTTTTGGAGGTTCCTGCAGTCCTCTGTGTCATGCCCGTAGTCCTCGTGAAAGGAACAATATTTGTTTTTAGATCGTCGTGCGGAATCTCCAGTCATGGGACGAGGTCTTTCGAACAGGTCGGCGTGCAGCTCATAGATTTCTGTTCTGGGCCTCGTCAATGGGGTGAACTGGGGCCGCTCTGGGTCTCGACGGGGACCGAGCCTTGATTCCAAAGGTCCTCGCTGCAGCCTATCTAGGGCGCTGCGCCGGTTGTTTCGCCCGCGGTCACCTCGGTCATCCTCCCTCTTCCTTCTGTCGAAGGGTTCGGCCTTATCAGCCTCGCGCTTCCTTCGGTCGGCCTCATCGGCTTTAGCGAACCGGTCTACTATTCGCCAGAGCTCTGAAGCGGTGGTAGGTTCGCTTCTAATGATCTCTTTATAAAGAGCTCCCGGAAGGACGCCGTTTTTGAAGGCCGAGATGATGAGCAGATCGTTTGTATCTTCGACCTTAAGGCACTCCTTGTTGAACCGAGTCATGAAATCAGTGATCGACTCACTTCTTCCCTGCTTTACAGTAAGGAGGTGTGCCGACGTGACCCGGGCCTCAACCTTCTGGAAAAATCTCCGGTGGAAAGCGGTCACCAGGTCCTCGTACAATCCGATGCTACCAGGTGGCAGGCTGTCGAACCATCTTCGAGCATTATCGACCAAGAGCTCGGGGAATAGCTTGAACATGTGAATTTGACCGAGCTGCTGGTTGATCATACTGTATTGGAATTGGGAGAGGAAGTTTTGTGGGTCGCGCTGACCATCATATGGGGTGATGTTGGGTACCTTGTACTGTCAGGAAGGGGAGTGTCGAGCACCTTGCGCGTAAACGGGGTAATGATCCTCCCGTACCTATCAAACCTAGCCAGTCCTCGACTTGGTTCGTCATCGGAGGATGAGAGATAACGACGTCGATGTTGCCTTCCACGTTCGTAGTCACGACCTCGGCGCGTGTGATGGATTTCATCGCGTGCCATAGGATCTCCTATTCTCCGCGTTTTCATGATTTGAACGCTAGGGGACTGGAGGCGATCTCTTGGCGACCTAGAGCGGTATCGCCTAGGTGGAGACCGCGGGATTGACGAAGCTTCGTCATCCCCGTTGCCAACGCTGTGAGTTTGTTTGCCGAGGTACTTCAGGAAGCGTTCCTTGTTCTCCTGGAGGAAACCCTTGACCGCAGCGTTGAGGTCGTCCTGCTTGTACTGAGGTTTCTCCTGGCCTTCACCTCGGCTTCGGCTAAGTTGATCTTCCCCCGCCTCCTGGACGTGGGGGTTGCTCTCTTCGTTCAGGTTTTCTAGGTGCCCATCAGGTGTTGGCTCTTTCTCAGTGTTCTTGTCATTGCGATCGGAGGCAGCCTTGGAAACGTTGCTTCGCGTACCTCTCACCATAGTCACGAATTACTTTGAAACTTGATCGGGAACGTGAATTCGTGAAAGAAGTTTCCTTCCCACAGACGGCGCCAATGATCGGTCCTGTTTTGGTAGAGTAATTAATGAGCTAAGAGAACGCAAGCAAGACACAAGAGATTTAACGAGGTTCGACCTATTGGAATAGGTCTACGTCCACGGAGCGGGAAAGAATAACTTTATTAACTAGTATGCAAGAGAAATTACAAGAGTATGAATAAATCCCTTTCTATGGTTCTAGCCTCTATTTATAGGTGAGGAGACCGAGTTCTTGGAGGGTTAGGTCTTTACACGAGGTCTTCTCCTAGTGGGATTCGATTTTGAGTTTCACCGTGATTCTTCATATTTATCTCCAGGTGATCCGAGCATATCCATGCTTTTGTTTGGGCTTCTAGAGGGTTGATGGCTTTAGGTCAGTTGTTGGGCCAATGTCGGTGGGTCGAGGCCAATGGGCCGAGGTTAATGGGTTGTTATCCTCTGTCTGAGCTTGCCTTGGGATTGGCCTCTGGGCCAATATCCTATCAAACCCCAAAAAGTTGGAACATTAAATTATGAATACTAAACAAGTAAACATAAATAACTTGACAACTTAGTCCTGATAAATGTGAAAATAGAAATATTAGGTAAGAGTGTAAGACCCCTTTCTTGGAAGTAAGAAAAATGGCAAAACAAAACCTGTTGTTGACGGAGAAAAAAAAAAGTCCTAATAATTCGGCAAGATAATCATTCTGTCACCGAATTTCATGATTAACGTGGGACATGCTATTATTAAAAAATTGTGGATATAATTTTGAAAATGCTGAAATTTTGGAATACGGAACACTAGAGAAATGATATGATATGACAATAAAGTTTTCCAGTATGGAGGGTCTAGCCAAAAAGTAATACTAGTATTTTAATCAAATATTGCAGCAATCTTCAGAGCTGCAGTGAAGATCTTTATGTTAGAGGTCTCTACATTTATTTATTTTTTAAAATTAGTGTAAGAAAATTGGAGGATTGGTGTAGAAATGAAAAAGTGAAGAAGATTTGAGGATTGTCGTAGAAATAAATAAGAGGAAGTATAGTGTAAATTGTGTATTTAATTTATTTTTTTTGAAAAAAAACAAAATCCGTTGGCCAACGGAGGAGGGCCGCGTGTCCGGCGGCCGCATCCCCCCACCATAAACGTGATTTGACCTCACGCACGAATGATCCTTAGCATATCATTCTTCCGGAAGAATATAGTGTTGCTATTTAGATATGCATTTTTCTATGAGTGGCAGTTTGAAATTTACCAAAACCTCTTAATTAATATTATATATATAGTCACGCAACCATGGCCCCATTGGGGAACTTAAACTTATATGCAAAGGATTATCAAGACTTGCAGTAATTGAATCAATGTGTCTCATGTGATATGGTAGTATATTATTATTATTCCCTTTATTTTAATTATTCCCATTTTGGGGGATTTTTGTATGATGTATTGTCAAGCCACGGCCCAATTAGAAAAACACTTGAAAAAGTGCCTATGATATAATTACAGTCCATTACAAAGAATCTTCATGGGCCGGACCAGGCCCATTTATTTACAAGCCCAACAAAAAGGAAAAGACTTAGGTAGTTTTATTAGTTTCCCAAAACATGTCTCACATCGACTTTCCAAGACAATTTAACGATATTTCCAACACTATACTTATCACGTCGACATGATAATTTCGTATGGATTAGTGTTTAGACTTATCTTGTCGATACGATAATTTCGTATTGTGTCCGTGTTGTGTTTGAATAACCTGATAATATTTTATATATTTAACATTAGTTCTATTATTATTTTGAACTTTTTTGTTTATATTATTAATTAATTTTGTAGTTTTTGTTTGAATTTATTATTTTGTATCATATCGTGTGGTGTCAAACATGAAAAATATCATGTCATATGCATGTCTATGTCGAATTAATCCGTGTTATTACATTCCGTGTCATGTTCGTGTCGGGCATATCCGATAACGACCCGACACGCACTAATTATCAATCCTATGTGGATCCAGTATGTGCCTCACCACCTCATACACGTCCACTTTGCTACAAAGGGAGTAAATTTTCGAAATTTATCACAAAGTTGTATTTGTATAACATTGTAACATTATGACTTAGCGGAAGGCATGATCATAGTCATGGTAATGGAAAGTTTTGTAGATGAAATGCGAGAGCCATTTCGAAGCCACAAAGCACAACACAGCCATTGAAGCCACACAATATCTTGCGGCGACGGAGATTGCACCCTGTTTGGCTGCAGCCGCCACTGCAATCGAAGCGATGGCGATAACTTGAAGGCCGACCTCTAGCGCGTTGAGACCTTTATACGCGACGCTGCAGCTGCTGCAGTTCACCGTGTGAGTCCAATACCTGACAAAGTGAAGAAGCAACAATCAATCATTTCTTGAAATGTAGAAACATAGGCAAAAGAATTTTTTTTGCTAAAAACTTTAAAAAGATTGTTTGATGATTTTAGGGTACCTATCAAAGAGTTGCTCTCTTGGAGGAGTTGGTGGAAGCTCCCCACTATATTTACCTCTCCAATCAACTTGTGTTCCACCATACTTGTTTAACCACCTTCTAAATGCTACGATAAGCGCATCCGCCTTCGTTGGAACGTAGCAAGCTTTTTGCCAATTCAGAGCCCCAACGTCTTTCAGCTTTCTCTCCTAACGGAACATCATCATCCAACACAAACTCAGCAAAATTTCAAGAAAAGAAAAGATTAACAAGGCAAACTAATTAAGAAACCACCTCTAGATGGAGAAGATAGAGATCCGAATCAAGAATCAAGTTCTGTCCGATATGAAACATCCAACGTGGAACAATCCGATCCAACCAGACAGCGAAGTTCCTAGGAGACGCGAAGATCAGCCTGCTATAACCGGGACTAACCGGGATGCAGTAGAAAATGAGCATAGCTTTTTTCTTGGAGGGAACCGGGGGTAATATTGCCTGCATATGCATCAAATAAAACACTATGATGCTAAAATATCGAAGACGTCTCCAGAGCCAAGTACAAAATGTGAACTACCGACATCTTTCTTTCCATCCGAGGGTGTCTTGTCCGAGCTTTGGCCTCCACCGGGGGAGAAATGGCCGTAGTATAGGCAAGGCGCTATGAAGTTGTTCTGTCCAAACATCTGCTTTGAAGTGTACCCATTTACATCTATTCTCTGAACACTTATGTCGAGCGGTCTGCCTCCTTCTCTGTCGGCCTTCATAGTGCAAGAGGATATTTACCGTCAGCCACGTGAAACTCACACTAAATAATGTAAAAATGCACGGATTTACTTATCTCTCTGGCACTTTTGCTGCTCTCATTATGCCATAGTGTGCATATGGAACATGAGCCGGGTCCATCAGATTCTCAATCAGGATTTCGTACCTGAAAAATTCAACGTAGCATAACCTCAATTTCGCTAAAACTGAAGCAAAGAGCTGCTCACGATAATCAGAAAGCTGATAGAATGTCATGAATGATTAGCATACCCGTAGCCTACGTCCCTAGCTATCATCATGTTGGTGTAGGATGGGTCGTCGAGTTCTGGGATATAATGTGGCTTCTTTGTTGAATGTATGTCCTTATACTGAGGATCTGAATTCGGCCAGAACCAAAGAATGCCGTTTTGCACGAAAGTTGGATAAGCGGCTACACACGCCTTATTGGAAGTGTGAATCTGCCAAAATTGGTCGAAGTTCAAAGCTAAATCTTCAAATATGAACAATCCCGACAACAGCACACTGGTAGTGTTTACTTTGCATGATAGGATGGATTGATCTCTTGTTTACTATGATGGATAAATGATGGATTGCTCAATTTTGAACTAGTATGGCAATCATATCCTTCAAATATGTTTTAATAATCTAGCTTACCACTCAAAGTAAACGCTAGGTGCACAATTCGAATAAACTCTCACATTTTGAAGATACTTCTCCTAGTGCAAAATAACCATTTGGGGAAAACCACATTACTTCATTCACAAAACTCCAAAATCGATATTCTAACTAACTCACCAACTCAATCCAATAGCAGTTTCAGCATTTCAACAAGATGGAAATCACAATCTTTTAACTGTTACACTAAAATCAATTTACAAAGAAACAGCAGCTGCAGAAAAGACATGAAAAATTGGGAAATTTTACCGGAGGGCCGTCGCGGGGAGCTTGAGGGATGAATTTGCAGTCGCCGGCGCCGCCAAAGCACCAGCCATGGTAGACACACTGCAGCCTTCCCCACTGATCAATCCTACCCTCCGACAACGGCGCCAATCTGTGAGGGCAACTATCATCAAACACCTTCCATGCATTCTCGTTCCGATCCCACCAAACCACCAAATCCATCCCAATCACTCTCTTTGCATGCGGCCTTCGCTTATCCAGATCGCACACCGGCCAAATCGGATACCAATGCTCATACCAATCGAATTTCTCATCCCTCTTCTCGGATTCAACCCCTTCTTCCGCCGCCGGAGATTCCGCCGCCGGAGAAATCGCCGTGAAAACCCTGGAATTTGATTTCTGGGTGGGGAGGAGAAACGTCGCGATTCGGCGAGATTGAGGGAGATTTGGAGTGGGTTTTTGGAATAATTTTGTGGGATTCGGCGGGGAGATTGGTTGGCGGTGAAATGAGGGGAAAGATGAAGCTTTTAGAGCTTCCATGGTGGAATACTGATACAATTCTTTTGCAATAATGTATATATATTTACAACATTATGGAATATTGTTGTTACATGCAAAACTGAAAAATACTACTGTGAGTGATTTTGTGGATAAGGTACAAAATGATATTATTGTGAGAATGTGGCTTCAAATCTTCCAACAAATTCAGTTTGAATTTTCTGCATTTTTTGCTTCAGTTTATGGGAAAGTATATTTGTAAGTTGTAATAAAGCAGGAAAAAACGATATATTACCTTTTGGGCTATTGTCTATAATACATGTGGGCCCACTTAGTAGTGCCTGCCTACGCATTTTAGCCCGCCAATTAAATGTAAAATTAATTTCCAATTAAAAGAACTAGGATTTGCCTATTTGTGCGATACACGATAATAGTTATAAAAAGTAGGGCAAATCTCATATTAAATTCTAAACTATGTGGTTTGTACCAAAAATATCATGAACTTTCAATAATATCAATAAAAGACCTAAACTATTGATATTGTACCAAA